>CBVK0100804390.1:0-32200 GCA_900067695.1 Picea abies
CGGTCTGCTGAGGAGCTATTATTGTGAACTAGATGTTGCTTCTTTGGATGTTTGGATTTGTCCTTCTATTGGGCCCCTAAGGCTTTGTTAGATGTACCTGCAGTGATAATCACTCTAAGATGCAAGAGCTTATCTTGGTCTCTAATCAAAGAATCACAAAATGATTCAAGAGAGGGTGGTTTGTAAAAATCCCCTAGAGCTTCTCTAATGGAGTGAAAAGTAGATACAAAAGTAGAATATGCACTAGCAATCTTAGCAAAAATAACATATATACATCGATTATCCTTCATTTCTATTTTATAGTCTTCCAATAAAAGTCTGAGTCTTTTTGATTTAGATAGATAATCTTCAATGCAAGAAAAATCATTGAGATTTTTAAGAAATTAATTGGTTTTTAAGTTGGTGAGCTTGAATCTCATTGTGTTTACCAAATATAGTTTCCAGCTTTTCCCAATCTTCATCTGGGTCATCAATTCCTTGAAGGTGAAATCGTAAATCACTAGAGATGGACATTCCAATTAACCCACGTGATTTGTCATATTTATTATCCCATACAACTTTCTTTGAGGAATCAGTGGGGGTAGTGCCTTTTCCAAAGGTAGTTTGATAAAGTCCTTTACTTCATAGTACATCCCCCATATTATATTTCCATGATAAGTAGTTTAAATTGGTAAGCATAAGATCACTTGGACTAGTCATATTAAAATATGCAGGTAATATGGCTTCAAAAGAAGAAACTTATTATTTGGATGGAAAGCTCTTGAAAAAATAGCCAGTTTAAAAAAAAAAACCGACACTAAATAAAGACTTTGGATGCCAAAGTTACGTCATTTTTAATAAATGCATAAAAGGTAATCAAAGTGCCATTTGGCAGGTAGAGGTTGGTCGATGTGGTGATAGATGGCTAATGATGTTGTTGAATAAAAACCCTTCTCTTCCTTCTCTAACTTTGTTTATATAGGCTCACTTTTACAAATAAGTTATTTTTACATGAAGTGTCACACTTTTATAAAATAAATAAGAATCACTTTTACAATTAAATTACTTCATAAATTAAAGCTGCATGCAAAAAGTAACTTGAAAAAAAACTAACATTAAATATTTAAGTTAAATGCATTTTAAAATAAAGTTATGTGATCACTTAAGGTTGTACGAACATTTTCAAAAAATAACTTAACGAAAAGAAAGACTTGGACTCAAGACCTCTTATTTAATAAAGCAACTTTCAACCAAGCGAGCTAATGCAAAATACATAGCAAATGTTATGAAGGAGGAAGTTTTTTTTTTTGTTTTTTTTTCACCTTGAAGTGCATGCTTACCACAAAGCCCCTTGCTTTTGCTTGCAAAAACCTTCAACACATCTGCACACAAAAACAAGAAAAAATTTGAAAAAGTTGTTGAAACTTTCCAAGATCGGGGTTAGATCTTGGTTAGCCTTCTCAAAAAATGCAACTTTTCTCTCTATTGATTTGTTGAGATCACATAAAGTGCAAAGCAAAGAGCATACACAGAAAGAGTAGAAAACCATAAATATAAGCAGACAAATTGAAATATTAACATAGTAAAAAAAAATTAAAAGCATAATGAAACTTAATACCTTAGAATTTGACAAAAATGGTTGTATCTTGGGAAAACATAAACATCTTTGGGTGAAATGATAAGTGTTTCCTACTGAAAGAAACACTTCGGATGAAATGGAATAGCCGCTCAACCTAGAAATGCACAAAATAGAAAAACCATGAAACCTTTTGATGCATGCAACGACACAAGTTCATAATTTAGATAAACAACCAGAGAGAGTATTGATACGGGCTCTAATACCATGTATGACAAAATAGGGTATCTCTAAACAAGTCAAACACCTTAAGAAACCACTCACAAAAACATATCAAATATCAATACATCAATGCCTTATGTCATTAAAGACCTCAAAGAGGGAAATGGTCCATGGCCCCAACCAACATGGCCACTTTAGGAAATATAATAATGCAAAAAAAAATAATTTTACATATGAGTTTCTCACAATCGATCAACAAAAAATGACCCTCTATGCTCTTTAAATAGAGAGCATGGACCAATCGGGTGTCAATCCATAGATCAATATATCCATTAGTATCAAGGAGAATATGAATCATCAGAACAATTTATGTCTAGAATATATCATGACTATTGAATTACATAACTACAAATGCATAAAGAAACACATTTTACCTCAATAAATATTAGACCAACTTGATCTTAACTAACTCCTAAGTGTCTAAATACATTAACATTGAGTCCATTGTAATTCTTAGTCACTCTTCATTTTTGTCTCATTGAGAAAGTGTGAACCCTAACTTGGAACTTGTTGGGAACGACATTACTCAATGCTTTATTTAGTGTATGATTGATTTTGAGTATTGTTTCTTACTTAAGAAGAGTTAGAACCATATCAAGGGTGGAGTCACAAGAAGCCATTACAGAGTCTTGAAGGTCCAATAATTTGGAGTGTTTGTCACACTTTGGAATTTGTGTTTAGAGTCGTTTAATATGGCTTGAAATTGAATAGGAGGATCAAAGGTATTTGGCGATTTTTATTTTGTTGCAACACTTGGAGGTTTTGTTTATGACATTTGGTGGATTTTCATTGCGACACATTGTTTTTTGTGTTGCAACACTTGAAGCACTTTTTTGGATTGGGATGGAAAGTATTGAAGACTTGTTCAATATTCTACAAACTTTAGTTCATATTGCACCAAGATAAAATATTCAAGTCAACACAACTTCACTAAGTCATGTGAGTACATGTATGCACATTATGGATAAAAGGATTGATTTACTTCAAGTTCAAAACAAATTGTCAATTGATGATCTACAAAATCAACATTATGAACCTATATTTCTTCATCATAATCCATTATTTGGATTAACTATCGTTTAGAGTGAACAACAAAGCATTGAGCACCGTACAACTATGAATTAGATAGAGAAAATTGATGAAGATACTAAGGAGATAGAAGATGATCCGGATGAAGACACTAAGGAGGATAAGTTTGAGAACAACGATAAATTTATCAAACCTTTGGAAGAGTTGCAATTTAAGAGGAACAAATTTGGCATGGGATATCAAAAGAGTGAGTCTTACTTCTTTCATATTCCTAACTACTTCAAACTAGTTATGTTTGTGAGCACAAGATTTATTGATGATGATTTACAAGGGCATATTGTTGATGTTGATAAGTTGAATGAAGTACCTAAGCTTGAGGATGATGATGAGGATGATGATGCACATGATTATCATCATAATACCTTGGATGATGATGAATAATTTGATAAAGTACTTAAACAGTTCCAACACTATCATCAAATTGGCCATTAGGAGTTGCTAAGTTTGATCTTAACCCATGCAGTATTTGTGGGAAGGCAAACCACCTCTCATAAAGGTGTTAAAAGTGAACAAAGAGTTAGTGGAAACATGTAAAATTTGGATGGTTAGGTACTTGGCATTGAAATTTGAAAGCCAAGTTATTGGAACAACCTTACCATTAGACTCATGCATATGTATGTATATACATGTTTATTAGGAGAGGTTTCATCAACAGATGGATACTGAAGTTTTGATACAAGACTTGATGATTTTAGGGGCTCGATTGATGTAGTCTTTTGAGTTGAAGATTGAGTATTTGGACTTTGCTAAAAAATATTTTAGTCACCCTTTTCCACTTTCAGGGGGTTACATTGATGTTGTTGATTTACAACTTCCAAGACTTCTCACCTATCAATTAACATGGGTTAAGATATTAATTTTTAGACTTCAATTTTCGACTTGTCTACTTTTAATTTTGAGGATTGTGGTTTATTTAGAATGATGGATCCAAGATTTGGTGATTTTGACATGTAGTTTTAAGATTGATCATTTTGACATGCAAAGGATATTCATTAAAACAGTTCAATATTTGGCATATTTTGAGGGTTTTTAGGATTTTGATATGGATGGTATTTTGATGGATGATTTTTAGGATTTTAAGGATATTTTGAGGAGGATGTTTCGATGAATGTTTTTTTAGGACTCTCGAGATATTAATATGGTTGGGTTGTTTGTCATTTTGGAATTTGAGGATTTAGGCAATTATGACTTGCATGATTGTTTAATCAACATTTTGGAAGTAGTATCGATAGTTCACTTGGTTTACTTCGTAGTGGTTGTTGGTAGGATTATGATTCACTCCTTATTGAATCATCCATAGGTTTTACATGATACACGATTGGGATCTTGATCAACACTTTTTTCTATCAGTTGGATTATTCACATAGTAATTTTCTAAACACATGTGTCCACTTGATAGTATTTGGACTTTATAGGGATGGTCTTCAGATGTTCCAGAGGTCAAATGATTCTTCGACATTTTTGCTTGGCATATTGAATTGTCAAGAATTTTTAGGATTTGGGATTTTTTGGCCTTAGAACCAATTCAATTCACATCAATGTTTGTTCTCGTTGATTTTGGGTTCACATCAGTGAACACTTGCAATTTATTGGATCATTTGTTGCACAATCAGATTCTAGATTTCGTTTTTAGCATCCACTTTCGACATTTTTTCAAGTGGATCTTCATTGAGACTCATGAGATTTCAAACCATGAGTATAAGGTTGAAGACTTGGATATGTTACCAACTTTTTCACTAGTCTTTATTGTTGGGACGACACACTTGTATGGACTTATGATCAAGGGGGGATTGTTATCAATTTGACTTATAATCATAAGTCTTAGACCACCTAATGTTTACCTTAAGATATATTATTTATCCTAAGTGTCATATACTTAGTTGTGTGACCATTATTTGATAGTTATGTCTATTGAGCTATTTTTTGTACCCTATGTTGAATTAACAACGATTCAAATTTGAGTCTTTCTACCACTTCTTGATTTTTTCATGTTCTTCATAATGTCTCTCAAAATTTGAATTGTTCTTGGTGTTATGTATTCATGGAGAGTTTCAAAGGAGAGGTTTAACATATTCGTCAACTCCTTATTATTTTAAAGAAGTAATCAACAATATATCTTCTTTCCCTTTTGACATTAAGACTCCTCCACCAAAAGCCTTCATTGTGGAGAGATCGAACAAAAATCAAGTATTACATATGCATATGCCAAATATTATCAAGCTCATCAATAGTTACCATATTTTTTTTTTATCTAGTTTGTAGATCCGATGGGTTTTTACCATCTAGATATTCTCTTATTGAATGGATTAAAGCCATAAGGACCACAAAAAATTCTGTATCCTTTTGTTTAAAAGGCTTTTTTTATTGTGCTTTTTAACAATCTTGGAGATAACAAAATGGTTCTGAATGAGGGACCATGGTTTTGGGGTTGATTTGGCCTCTTTTTTAAACCATAGTTCTAAGATTTTAACCCAACTACCAAATATGTCGCAAACGACCCCATGTTGGTGATACTACCAATTCTACCCATCTTCATGTGGATTTTGCAAGTTCAAGAAAGAGTTAGAAATACTCATGGTCACTTTATTAACTCTAACATATGTTAGGTTCAAAAGCGGATTTTTATATGTGCTTGAATATATATAGATAGTTATGTAGTGGAACGATTCTTGTTGGATTTAGGAATTGGTTTATAAAAATATGGCTTTCAAGTGCAAATTGTCAAGCGATAAGCCATTTGAAGGATCCTTGTTCAAAGACTAAGGTCTCATATGGGACAAAATGAAAAAACAACAAATCATAATCACTATTAGATAAATCCACGGGAAACTCCAAAAAAAGGATGCAATTTGATGAAAGATGGGCACTATGACAAAGGTCCCAACTCCTTCATCTAGGTCGGTGACATAGAAATATAAATGGATTAGATCCTGCTAAAAGAGTCAATCCCTCATATGTATATCATTTCCATTAGATCCCTTTCTGGACATTAAGCGACAACATGAATAAAACAACTAATACCCCCCTAAAAGAAAATAGTCCCTTTCACTTAATTTGAGGAAGTTAGACAATAATTTAACTACAACCTCCACTAACCTCGCACCATTACATTGATTGAAAATATATAAAAAAAGAAAAAGGAAGAAATATGTACCTGTGAATGTTCAATATCCCCAATAAAGAGAAGCAACATTATAAAATATAACAATAAAATATGTCAAACGATGAAATCAAATTACAAACCTAATTAATTAAAATTTTAATTAGTTACTCAAACTATTAAAAATTGAATATCAAAATGCATATATAAACACATAGATAACACTGACTATACAAATAAATTTTATTTATAACAATATAATTATTTGAATATTTCTTTATGGAAAGAATGAATTTGAAAGTTGTTTTCATATGTGCAAAATGACAATTCCTCATAGGAAAGAGGTTAAACTACAACCTGAGGTAGTCTCTAGTCTCATGTATGGGACTAAGGTTAGATATTACTTGAAAGCACATGATCGCACTGTTGTAGTCTTATAGATGATAATACAAGAAGCCAAATACATGACCCCACTATCGGCTTTCTTACAGATACTATATAGGTTGAAACCACCTTTTGGTCATGGAGTAAGATCCAACACTTCCTTTGGTTGGCCAAGAGCTCATTTTCCTTAGACATAAGGAAACATGTTAATGGCCCAAGACACATAGGCATATGGTAGGAGTAAAAGTTTTCCCCCTTATGGGCCACTAATAGGTCATTTCAGGTGGTGTGGTTTTCCTTGAATAAAGATGATGAGTCAACCTACAATCATGGATAACAACAAGTGATGGTTGTCCTCACTGCCTAGTAACAACTGAGTTTTGATATTATTATTATTATAAATAAAATATTTAAAACCGATATTGAAATTTCAATTTCAATATTAATTCAATATATCATAGAAACTTATTTAAGTTATTAATTTAATATATTCTCCCACAAATTGCTTCTATTTAAGCTATTAATTTAATATATTCTCACACAAATTGTAATCAAATTAGTAAAGTTTAAAAATTATTTTATATGGGTGATTGTCTTCCATGAAAGACTTTCATTAAAGAAATTTATTTTAAGGCATTTTCTAAGTGTTCTACGTTTTTCTCCTCCTCGTCAGAATCCAACAACATAAATATACACGAAATCACAACTTTATGTTATTTAAATTGCATTTCTAAATGCATAAATGGATTCAGAAATGGTAACAAATCATAGATAAATTTAGACAAAAAAATATTATTAACATGCTTTATAGAGTTCTACATTACAATAATCAAAACATTACAAACAAAATAAAAAAGAGACGATAAAAAATACTACTTACATTTAAAAAAAGAGGTATTGTCTCAATTACCCTATCAAATGAATGAGAAAAAAAAGACTATACACCACAATGATATACAAATACCTCTAAGAAGTACATACTACACAAAAATATCTTGCAATACCCTTTACAAGAACTTCTCAACCCATCATTGGTCATGGCCACAAACAATACTTCTCACCTAAAACTCCGGTCTCATAGAATTACAAACTCTAGTCTCATAAAATTATGTTGAACATCCAAAAATATGAGACATTTCAGCTACCATTATAAATCCAAAAAATGATGGTTTTAAATATTCCTTATTCTATACTCTGAGTATCTTTCCCAATTATTTCAAAATTCTCATTCACCCATTCAAAAAGTATTAGAAACAAGAGCTGCATAGCAACTTAGTCCCTGCCAACAAAGTTTGAAAATATATAATGAATAATTAAACCCATTATATAATTAACTGCACAAGTAATAAAAGTACTCTATATTATTTGATATGAAAAATTTAAATTATATATTTTATATAAAATTTTTATTGATATTTATTTATTTATATATTTATATTGATATTTATTTTTATTCATAGAATATTATTTATAACAATATATGATGATGATGATGATTAACGTTCACTAACACCGAATTGGTCTATCAGACCTTAAGAGGGTAAGTGATTACTTGTGATTTTTTAGAATTTTGTTTCTGTGCTCGAAAAGCATTAAGAGAAGCTTTCCAAGATCACCATACTTTTGTTGATTTAAGAGGTTAGGAAGGTTGGTAGTGTGATAAATATTTTGAAAATGAGATATAATATGGGTATAGGCTAGACAATCTAAGAGAACGTGCTTTTCATCCTCAACCTTCTTAGTGTGACAAAGGTGACACACTCTTTCATTCCATGGTGTTTTAGGAATTGACCAACGCCTAGTTTCACTATGGAGCTCGTGAGAATTTGTTCTTATCTTAGCAATGCTTATTTTTTTCTTTACACTTGGAAAAACATATAGATAAATTTGATCTTCTAGATTAGGGTTGATTACATCTTTATAATACCTTAATTTTCTTTTTTCCTCTAACTCTTTATCACACCACATTTTTTCCTTAAATTTTGATTTGACGTTTTTTTTAATAGTATCTTTATTCTGCAAAATGGTTTCTTCCATGATTCCCCAATAGTTTAGCCAAGACCTAGTGTATTTATGCCATCCTCGCTTGAGTTGATGGTGGTTATGACTTGATTTTGAAGCAATTTTAGGTAGCCTCTTGTCTTCCATGCTGTTTAACTTGTTCTTATACATTAGGTATCTAGTCATGGCCATGCTCTCAATGGGGGAGAGGCTTGTTTCTAAGAGGAGGATGGGACAGGGCGTATTTCCTTTAATTTTGAGATTATATGTTATAAAATTCTTTTGTATTTACTCTATCTTTCTTCAGGATTCATGAGAGATAATACAACCTTAGACTTCACATCCATCAAGAATAAAAGGTGTAAAAAGAGTCTCAAAGAGGAGTTTCTTCTTATCCCAACTCCAAAGATTAGCTGATTTACAATTGTTTTCAAGCCCATAATAAGATTTCCGTCCCCCAATAATCCTTTTCTCAATGCTATAATTCCAATTGAGCTTGTGGTGAATATCAATTCCAAGATATTTGTATGAAGTCACTTCCTCCAAGTTATTGTTGTCATATACAAAGGTATCATAAGGGATCTTATTGGATTTAATAATCATGACCTTAGTCTTATGAGTATTAACGGTCATACCCATATTGGAGCAAAAATCCTTGAGGATTCTTAGTTGGTTTTCAAGGTCATGGCGAATCCTTGCCATAAGAACGATATCATCGGCATAAAGAAGAATATTGATGACTATACCAGTGAGAGTAGGGCCGACACAACCTGCTTTTTCCAAGCATTCTTCTAACTTGTCAATGTATATGCCAAAAAGGGTAGGGGACAAAGGACAACCTTGTTTGACTTCGATATTGCAGTTAATCTCTTTTGACTAGCCCTCACTGTTTTTAAACTTAGCAATAACATTCTCATACATCCTTATTGTAGCAACCCTCAACTCAAGAGGCACTTTTATCTCTTCCAACCTATTCCAAAGGTTTTTCCTAGGAACCATGTCAAAAGCTTCTCTAAAGTCAACAAAACAACAAAAACAATTGGTTTTAGTATTGCAGAACTCCTCTGCAATGATCCTAAAGGTAACAAGTTGGTCCAAAATTGAATGATATCTCCTAAACCCAACTCGGCCTTTATCTCTTTTACCGTGACTTTCTAGCCAAAGGCTAATCTTCTTTTCCAAAATAATTCCATAAAGCTTGGCTAAAATCGGGCTAATGATAATGGTCCTATAATTAGAGGGAATGTTTCTATCCCCATTTTTAAAAATAGGAACATTGAGGCTTTGCATCCAGGGTTTAGGGAAGCCCTACTTGACTGCTAAATTGAAGAGCTTGTGTATGTGAGGGATAAGGATTGGCCCTCTGATTTTAAAAATTTCAGCTTGGTAGCCTTCAATGTCCTTAGCTTTCCCATTTGTGATCCGCTTAACCCTGAACACTATGTCATCTAAAGATTTTTTTTTTTCCTTTGTAAGGACGATAGGAATGGTGTCCATGGCATTAGGGAGCTTGTAAATACTTTTAAGGTAGGAATTCTAGTCCCTTAAGGGAATCCTATTATTTTCTTTAGTATTGTGTTTTAGATAAATTTAGACAAAATAATTGAATAAAACCAATAGAAAAGTAGTTTAAAAAACTTTTATAAATATAGATCTATTATCTTTTATAATATTATTCTATTTTTTAAAAATGAATGGTAATATTTTTACTAGTTTTTGGCTGTGTAATAAAAAAATAAATAATAGCATGCACGTTGAGATACACAATCTGGTCCGACTTTAAATCTGGATCATCGAGACAAACCCCATACGATCTAAAATAGATAGACCATTTATTTAAAAATCAAATTAGAGTGATATTTTTGTCTAGTTGACTTTTTCAATTTTCTAGAGAAATCGTTTTGAGTTGCACGCACTTGGTTTAATATATAGATTTATTATCTATTTTATTTGTTTTTAGTTTTTCATATTTTAAAAAGAATAGATTTATGTGGTAGGTTTCCGAGGCATTGTCAATTCCTATATATATATGCAGACATAAATTTTCAAAAACATTATATATCTCCATGTGACTGGAGTGTACTCTATTCATAAATTGTCCCCTTTGTATTTTCATGTCTGGAATACTTACTCTGTCAGTACATGCAGATCCGATCACTTCCACCACGATGCAACATGCTTGTCGCCTTTCTATTGAAGCTTGACAAAGCTTCTACTTATTTTGCAAGTAATTGATGCCATAGTTCTTGTACTTTCTGGCAGACTATTTCTAATCTATTAATTGTGTAATCAATTTTATACATTGAATGACGTGAAGCTTGCAATAACACATCGAAAATATCAGCCAATTAAATTTTAGAAAATATTTTTTTTATTATTAAAAAAAATACATATATTAATTTCCTATATTACACATTAGATATAACACACAAATTTAAAGTCAACAATTAACATAGACTAATAAAGAGAAAGCGGCTCCATGCTACCACACAATGCAATGATTGACTCAAGATATAATCTGCTCAAGCAGGACGGTGCCATTCAATCAAGTCGCATTATATCCAAGGGGGAATCTGCTCAAGCAGGACGGTGCCATTCAATCAAGTCGCATTATATCCAACTCAAGCAGGACGGTGCCATTCAATCAAGTCGCATTATATCCAAGGGGGACAGCCCCATCCCACAAATAGATAAAGTGTGTCCATGTCATATAAAATGAACCCCACGGCTGCTCTTAACAAATAAGTGCCCCCACCATAATCATGCTTTACTTACAAGCTTAGGGAAAAATATGAAGTGGCCCACCATAATGTGTGGACTTGCATGATGTCACCCTCATGCCATCATATGGATGAAAGAATACAGGACTTTATGGTGTAGGCGCCCCCTTTAAGCATCTTATATTTTGAAACTTTATCATGAAGAAAGCCCCCTCGACATATCATATTATAATGTATGTTGGGTTATGTTTGCAAGCGAGGGTGGCTCCATGGGAAGTTTGTCTCAGGTCCCCCCTTCTTATACCTTATGCTTTAGAGTTTAACATGAAAAGTCCCCCTCTATTATAATAATAGAATAATCTCTCAACATATGTGCCACTTTATGCACATGGTAAAAACATATGGTTGTGGTTTCATATAACTTTTAATCAAGTGTGCCCATATGGTATATTATGACAAGAACTTAGGCTACTAAGTTGAGCGGCTCCCTTAATGTGGAAAATAAAGTTAATGTAACATTGTTAGGATAAATAATGGGACAACCACTTAGGATATACATATATGTAATTTTTTTTTTTTTTTTTACCATGGTATATATATATATATATATATTGATTTTCTATGTTACACATTGGATATAGCACACAAATTTAAAGTCAACAATAAACTAATACAAAGTCAAAAAGCAACTCATTGTTATAGTCCCAGGCCTTTGATAGGGACTAATAAAAGATATTAGAAATATGGTATTCACACAAAAGTCTTGTAGTTATAAGTTTGACAGTTAAAAAGGGATTATTATCAATTATCTTACAATTCTAATTTGACATAGATCTACCCTTGGGATGGTCTCACTTTTGGTGGTAGTAAGTAAATGAATGATAGTTTTTCTCCTAGATTTTACCTTATTAGTGTCTTTAAACTTTAATTGAGTTTAAACTTTAATTTAAATGAATTTTTTAATATGTATTACACTTTGATTGTGTTTAGTCTTTCATTAAGTTAGCCAATGAACTTTCGAATATTTATCTCTCTACGTCTTTAAACTTTAATTAGTTTAAATTCTAAATATTTTAAATGAATAAACCTTTGGTGGAATAAGTTAATGAATTATTTAATGTTTGTATCTTTATAAATGAATAATTTAATTAGTTTAAATTCTAAATATTTTAAATGAATAAACCTTTGGTGGAATAAGTTAATGAATTATTTAATGTTTATCTCTCTATAAATGAATAATAGGTTGAAACATTGAATGGATATATTTCTAAAAACTTTGTTAACCTGAAACACACTGGCAAGATGCGTGGCACATGTCTCAGGTCACCTAACATCTCTTTACTATGCCACGAGGCCACCACTCATGGCATCACCATTACTTGACACGTGGACCCCCACGTGCTCTCGACATGATACACATGTTCCCACGATCAAACAATCGAGAGGGATCCCGAAGGATCCTTAGATCGATGACCCACATTACTTCGTGACTCTGACATTAAGGGGTTTTGGTGTTATAACACCTATGCTCTCCCGAAGTGGTCAATGTTGGTCTAACCACGACGTAGATCCAACCATTAGGGGAGATCTCGAATATCCTCAGATCTACGACTCGTGTTACTTTGTGACTGAGAAGATGATTGAGGTTTAGCAAGGAGACAACTCCCATGATTACAGGTAACTGACCGCCAGCCTCCGGTCATCCGTAAAGTTACTAGTTTGATAGGTCACCTTTGAAGCAATTTGGATGCTATGAGGATTCCAACATCCTGGAGCTCCGGACCCCCGAGGCCCTGAAGCTCAGAAGGCTTAGCTCTTGTTAGGCATAGTGCTAGGTTCCATGGTCCTGGCCATATGAGGTTTTTGACAAGTTCTAAGGGCTACACCTGTATCCCTCAACCAAATTTTGGTTAAGGCTATGGGTATGAGCACGTGGTTACTTGGACGACTGGTTCAAAGGGAGCGCCCTCCATTCACATAAATTAAGTTCTAAAACAGGGAAAGGTATTTTCGATGGATCAATGGGACTGGAGCAGTCTCGTAGAGTCTGCCTTGACTCTAGAACTATGAGGTTGATCCTTGGGAAAACACCTTGAGACTTTTCCAACCATCCCAGAGGCCAAACTTGTCACCTTACAACCATTCAAATGAAATAATTTACAAAAGAACAATAAGCATTGTTACCACTAATTTCACACGAGGCATAATTAATCACAATTACAGACATTCAAGTCATGCATTTCAATTCAAGTGCATAGGGTAAACAAAATACTTATCTATTGTAGTTGATCGTCGACTAACTGACTGTGGGTGTTCACCTTTCCACCCAACCATAGGCTCATAGGCATTCATTCTTAGCACGCCGACCACCCCTGTGCCAAGCCATGATATCACTAGGGAACTTTTGCAGTTTCTCAGAGATCTGTTACAACCTCTGTGAGGTTTATTAGATACTCCCTTAACATCAAGCTCACGACCTCCTCCTCTGGTCATGTTTTATGTAAACCCTCAGAGATCCTTTTTCTCATTCTCTCCCTTTTACCAAAACTACTTACTTCCTTTAGTTCTTCTTCTCCACTTGAGAGCCCCACACGCTCCTCCTCTTTCTGAATTGTATATTCCCTTCTCTTGCATGCCCTCTCCTTTTTCCCCCAGGGAGGTTATGGACCTGTCATGTTCCTTCTTCCAGAAGGAACTCAGGTCAGTCTGGGCCTATAGGAAAACTGCACTCTGTGGTACTTCGGGCTTACAATTTTTTGTCTCCTCAGCTAGACCCTCCATGCTTCCATTCATGGGGGTAGCTGATCATTCAACCACCAGTCCTTCTTTCATTAACTGATTTTTTTCCTTTGGATCAGGATAAGGCTTATTATTTCAACAAATATAATTTGGGTCATTTTGACATAATGGACCCTCTCTACAGTTTCCTCACTCTTTCCTCTAGTGATATCATGGCTAATACTTCAAGGATTCACCCTCACAGTCAGTTATTGGAAATGTAAACAATAATACATTTACATGGTTCACATGCCATAGCAAGATAATCATAAATAATGATCAATTACAAGCCGGGGGAAACAAGGGTGTTAGAATCCCCTTCCCCTTAAAAAGGAACATTGTCCTTGGTGTTCTTTGCCAGTAATACATGTCATGCCTTTGTCATTTAGTTGCTTTAGAAATATTGATCCTCTTTCTTATTCAAGTCCTTTCCAGACCCTTGGCCTTCGTCACCTACCTTCAATAATCTTGGACAACAAACATATTAATCACAATTTCAGGCAAAAACATTTTATCGTTGTGCAAAATTCAAGAGGAAATTTTCTTAGTCTAGCACAATACTTATCTGTGAAGTTCATGGATTTGCATCCATATGGTTGTCTTGTTATTTTATCTCATTTTTTTTCCTTGACATACCCATTGTGTGCATGATCCCGATGAATAGTTTATAAGAAATATCAGAGTCTCCTCTTCCTTGTGGTCACTCAGCCTCCAGGTCTAGGCTTAGGCATCCCCTTCTTTGCTATACAGTCCCTCAAGCGATCCATCTTACCTTGCCAAGGATTTCTCGCACAAGAAGAGTTCTAAAGACTTCATTGAGCCTTACATTTGAGACGTCCCTTAGAATTTCTCTTTCGAGGAGTCCCTTTGACTTGTGTTGCTACAACACAACATATTCTAGGGCGATCATGACTTACCACAGGGTTCTCCCATTTCAACATTAGCCTTTTTCATGATTTCTAGATTGACAAACTTCACCTGTCCTTCCTAGATAGATATTTTCATCTCACCTTTATCACAAGTATACATGAATTATGAGATATTATCATCAATTTCAAATTTAGAATTTTCTTGCAAACCTATCACCCACAGATTTCCAAATTCCACATTTATTTTCAGATCTGTTCCACACAGGTACCATATTCACAAGTATGGGACTTTCCTTCCCATAGTAGTTTTTCTTAGCGGGAAATTGGTCTTCCTTATGGGCTTACAACACTGCCATATCCAAGACCCTTTTCTTCCTGCAATTTCAACATTCCTCAACCAAACAATAGTTTTCCTACACATTGTATTTTCAAAACTATGCCTACTAATAGTCCAAGTCATTTTCATCTATTCAGAGGTACAAGGCAAAAAGGATATATCATTATTTACGTATGCATCCTTTCAACACACTAAATCTTCCCAATACAATTTTAATTGTGAAACGACTTCAATCCATGTGCCAATATTCATGGCCACATTCATACCCAATGTTCCCTTACATTGGGTTTAAGTTTGCCACACTCATGGCAAGCACCTTGTCATGGCGTGTTGGAGCTCATCCAACCTCCCCATCGTAAGGTTTAATCATTCTTGTTCATTATTGTAGCAGGACTGTGCTTCCTACTACAATATGATCACAATCCCAAATAAACACATATGAAACTAAAAATTTCTCTTGAATGCACCCAAGCATTCTTTCTTTAGTAGTAACCAGGGTGCCAACACTCATGGTGACCCAAAATTATCTTTTCTTTAACACCTCTACAATTCAAGTAGAGTATTGGAAGTTCCTCCTTCTTTAATGGGCAATATATTGTTTGCCCTCCTATGCAAACATGCATTTCCTCAATGCATCTCATGCAACGTGTTAACTATGAACACCTTTATCCCCAATCTCCCTAGATTGGTCATTGTACCCATAGTACTCCTTACTCATGCATTTTCTTGCAAGGATTATAACTCATCCTCGACTAGCATAGACTTCCTCTTTCTATTTTTCAGATCCTTCTTTTCTGAATCTTACCCTGCTTGGGTAGCAATGGCACACAACAACCACTCAAAATTATTTGCATATCTTTAAGATAATGAAATATTTTTAGAAGGGATTCTTACCAAATTCCTTCACACCTTATGCCACATAAGTATGAATTTTTTTATACCTTCTCTAGTTGCTAGCACCCGCTCTGATATTACCTCATTAGTGGTGATTTATGGGGACTTTTAAAGTCCCTTCAACAATCTTTTAACAACGACCTTATCATAGTCAGCCTCTGGTTGAGGTTGTCCATCAATAGCAATTGTCTTTCTCAACAACTCCAATTTCTTTCTACACATGACATACACCACAAATATATTAGCCGTCATGTAGATAAAAATGCTTTATCATAGCCTTCAAATCAATAAAACATTTTCAAATATGTCCTAGCATATCTTTATGCACTTCATCACACTATCCTTAATGTTTCCATGAGTGAAACACAAACAATTCTCAATTGTTTCTATAGTCATACAACCATCATCACTATGAAGTCAAAACATTTACTTTTATTAGTAAATCAATCTCTCGTACCAAAGAAATACAATAAACAACAAGGAAGGGGCCAAGGAACTCTTCCCTCATCCAACTCCTTCTACATAGCCTTGGACTTCCAATCCAAATGAGTTACTCCAAGGCCTCACCACCTTTACTTAATATGGCTCAACCAATCCTATTCATTCAAACTTACTTATTTATCCATTTCCCTTTTTCTAGCTGTACTCATTTCCACAACTGTTCTTTTAAATCTTACAACTATGTTAAACAATTCAGAGTTTTCAAGGTGAGAATAATATTCCCCCTTTTCCTCCTTCTTTGCTTATGAAATATACTCCTTGTTGGGATCTTCCTGCTCCTTTCCTTGAGCAGCCTTGGTTAGGTTCTCCCTAACATATTGGATACATATGCATGCTCCAATAATAGATTTTTTGTTCATAGTGATTCATGAACCTGTGCATTATGCACATTATCATTCAATTATCAAAATGGCCAATATTCATTTGTTCGTCTTACACTCATACATTTTGTTTTAGAATGTAATCCAAGATATATATATATATGCTTGCATTTCACTGCTCAATTCTTATCAGTCATTAAGGTTTTGACTATGTTCTCATGACAGAGTCTTCACATAGTTTCTCCACAAGGAACTCCTTTAGCATGCAACTTCCTTATTGCATATCCTTCACTATCGGTGATGCCTCAACCTTGAGTTAGCTTCAACTGTGTACTAGATATTTCTATAAGGAATATAAACATTCATCTTTACTTTAAAATCATTCAATTCATGTTTGTTCACAATCATTCTCATGCGATCCTCAAAGGCATAATCATTTTTCCTCTTATCTTGACAACAGAGCATCCTTGCTCATTTACTCTTACATCATACATGTGCATCACTTGCACATTTAATATCATTCACTCATATCTATTCGGTCTTAATATTAGTCTTTATATCAATAAACCTCACAATGCATTATATCCATGTACTCAAGCATATACAAACATAGCCAAACATTCATAATGCAAGCCCATTTCTTTTACATTTTTCCATGTCATTCATACACATGGACATATCAGACTTCCAGATCCTTCTCCCAAGGATCTTCCAATCATTCTTATGATAAGTCTCATAGAGGTACTCATCACTGAGTTGCTCTCTTTGCTGAGAATTTGCAGTCATTCACATGATATCCACATGGAAATTTAATCAGACATAGTCATAACTATGTTCCCCCTTCTGCAAAACAACAACCAATAAGAATAATTTTTTCCCTCAACTAGTATAAAGTTATTCAATAACCCAGAAATACCATCTGGGAAATTCCAACAATGCCCAAGGCAACAAGACAACTTATCAAGCTTCCAACTGGTCTTGATCAACAAAATTTTCGATCAAGGGAATATTTTTTTAGATTCCCTCTCACTACTACTTGATCATACTAAGCCATACCTTATATGGATACCATCCACTTCTAGATTTCATCCTGACACATTGTTCATCTAGAAGTGACCCAACACTTCCTCTACCTCATTCAGAATCAACATTTCATTAATCCTTCTACCTTATCCTCACAAGGTACTATGTACTAAACATCATCAACCTTTTACTTATGTTTCCATAGTCAGATCATCACTAACCATATGATCACCATATTTTACATTCAATGGTAGACTATAATAAGTATATATGCATGTCATATGCATGCTTTGTCTTTGTGATATGCATTTCAACATATTTTCGTGCACCAAGCATTATACCCCTGTCTGCAGTGCATATGAGTTCCACTTACTTACCTCTTTGCATTCTTGTGCATAGTCATGCCCTTGAGTTAACATGGATATAAAATCCATTAGCACAACCATGAGCTTTTGAACTTGCTTGTGTCACTTCGTTTCTTTCATGAGGGTTGTCCTCAACCCATATGATTCCTTTTAACTTTTCAAAGAGGATTATCCCAATAGTAGTGTTTTTTTTTGTTATGACAGGTCAAGTAGGTTGAAATCACATATTTTCATAAGACCTCTAGACATGGGGAATCATTCTCCCAATTCCAAATCATTCATTTAATTGACACGTTTAATTAACAGAGACTTCATAAGCCCAAATTTTAGGCAATTCCTGCCACCTATTCAGTCCATTTTCCTTCTAGACTCAAATACTCCTTAAAACATGTTTATGCCATTTGCATCCAAGTTTTATTATTAATGACCCTCATCATAATCCCACTTTTGTAGGAACGGATATCATTTCTCCAAAAGAGATGATAGGCTTCTCCTTCCATAGTCTAGCATGATTCAATATCGTTGGGTAAAATCCCAACTGAATTTTAATCTGCATCCTTCTCCTCAAGGAACTTATGCAAATAATTTTCATATGACAATAATACTCTCAATAGGCTCATCTTACCCTTGGTAAACTAATCTCATGACTGTTCCCTGGTCCATCCAGGCATGTGTTTGAATCATGCTCTACTAGATAGGGTAGGGCAGGGTGCCCTGTCCCTTAAAGTTTTCTAAGAAAGAAAAATAATCACTTGACTCTGTGGTGAGCCCAAGCAGGCCAAGTGTTGTTTACCGCTCTGATACCACTTTGTAACACACCCAACCCCTTAAGTGATTTTTTAAGGGACGGGGAATAAAAATTCACTTTTATCCATCATCTTGAGTCCTCTTCCTGAGATTTCCATCACCTTCTGATCTTCAAGATATTTCCAACGATTGCTACCATGCTCAAATCCAAGATCTGGTTTGGAAGTTATGACCTTTTGAGGCTCTTTAGGCATCATTGGTCAAAGGCCATGTGGCACCCACGTGGGTTCACCTCATTCGTACCATTCCACCTGGCACATAGTTGACCATGGTTGTCATCCCTTAGCGATGACATGGCCTCTTGAGAGGCGGTTACAGGGGATGTTCCGCATGCCTTCATGATCAGCGGGCCTTTTCCCCTTTGTCCTTCCTATCCATGTTTGAACCATTCTCGAAGTCTCAAAGTAACAAAAACCTGCCACGTGGCTCCGACCTTTGGTGAGATTCCTCATCGTGTTGTGATGAACATACCCACAAAAATCTCTAACTCCCAAGGTCTTGCCACGTAGATCTGACTTTTGACCCTTTTGGAGCATACATTCTAACATCCTAAACCTCCTGGAGTTTTGAACTCTCGAACTCCCGAGGTCCTGCCACATAGCTTTGACCTTCGACCCTTTTGGAGCATACGTTCTAACACCCTAAGTCTCTTGGAGTTCTGAACTCCTGAACTCCTGGGGTCTCATTAGCCATTAGGTCAAACAATTGCGCCCCATGGGTTTGTTACATTATAAAATAAACTTTTTATAGTTTTTTTAATAAGTAATAAAATATTTATAATATTTAAGATTATTGGTTTAGTTATTGTTAATGCAATCTTAAAATTTAGATGTATAACAATTATAGTGTACAAACAAAACATAATCATCTAAAATAATTAGCAGGTACTTTGTAAGGGATAAATTTGCATTCATACCAAATATCTCTAGGTCTTGGGCCATTAACCTATTTCCTTATATTTAAAAAAGACAATTCTTAACCAACTAAAAATAATTTTACTACTTTACAAAAATAAATTTGATTTATTTTTATTAAAATATTTTTTTCCAAAGAAAAAATCTATTATATTCATAGGTGGTGAATATACATGTTTCAGTCTTTTTCAAGACGGATTCTGAATAAAAAATCCTCTCTTCTCTCTTGCTATCAAAATGCTACTTTTTGGTCTTTGATTATCATAAAAAAAGAAAACAATTGACTCTTTACTACTACTATTGTTCTATCATCTTTTACATCTATGACAAAATCAAAACAAAAATTAAAAGCAAAATTCCATGATCTCAATTTATTCCCCATCATAGAACTCGTAAAGACAAAAAGCTTCAGGGGGTAGGGACAATGCTTCCTTGAAAAGTTTATCAGCTTTCATATTCAATTCATGGAAGATGTGAGTGAAGGACAACCATTCGAAAGATTGGGATGCAAGCTTTATATCGTGCAACAAGTGAGAAAGTATTACATATGTCATTGAAGCTTTTTGGTGAGCCTAGTCTATAACCAAATTTGAGTCATCCATGACCTGAAGCTTCTAAATGTCCTTTTTTTGTTGCTTCCAAGAGAGTCCAAAGAGCTAGGAACTCTCCCCTGTTTTTTGTACCTGCACCTGGGGTGTATCTGTTGGCATATTTACAGACAAAAGATGCAGGCAATGTGTTTGTCATTGATGGCGAGATCAACATGATCAACAATGCAATGAATTGATGGTGAGATCAACACGATCAACATCGCAACAATAATGGCATGGAAATATTAACAGTGAAGATCAACAGTGATCGTTGGATCACCCACTTAGAATTCCCGATGATCGTTAGATCTGAATATAGATAGGAGGAACACACAAAAGAGGAGAGAAAATCTTAGACATTGGATCTGAGTGCGAGGATCAACCATCATTGGATCCATAAGAAGGAGCACGATCTTTAAGTAAAAGATGAACCGGGCTTACAAAGTCTTGAAAGCAAGAGGACCGTCCATCATCGAGGAGGACACGTGGTGAGCGATTAGAATTTTGCTGACTTGCACATTGGAGGAGTCAACGGAGCGTGGTGTGGAAACTGACGATATGTGAAACTGTGACTTAATCTAAGTTGTTGATCAAAGGGAGAGTGTGGACCATTGATTTGGCTATATTTCAGAGTTTCATATACCAAGAGTTGGAGGAGTCAAGGAGACTCACAACAAAAGTTGCGAATCACGAAGCGCTCTTTTTGGATAAGCACCTGGTCACCGTCGATGGTCATGAGAAGGGAAGGAGCTAGTCCAACGAAGCTCCATTTCGGTGATTGTGACATAAAGAGTCGAGAATCTTCATCACAGGAGTCCTGAAGTTGCGAATCACAAAGCGATTTGTGGATAAGCACCAAGTCACCGCCGATGGTCACAAGAAGGGAAGGCGCTAGTCTAGCTAACACCAAGTCACCGCCGATGGTCACAAGAAGGGAAGGCGCTAGTCTAGCTAAGCTCTTTTCTTTTCAAAGTTTTGGAGATCATGACATGGAGTGTTGATAAATCCCATCACAAGAATACCGAAATGCGAAATCGTGAAATCAACGTGATACCCTACGCTTGGAATCTAATGGTGCTGCATACTTGGAAAGTTGATCGAATGGCTACTGTTGCTCTTCATGATTAACTGTTCAGTTATGATTCAGTTAGATGAACTGAATCATGGTTCTTGAACGGTTGGCAATTCAGTTGCTGAGGCATTTTTTCCCTAGGAGATTCGAGGTGTAATTGAAGAGGGAGTGGGCATAAAAATGGACATGCCATGACTGTGCGGTGTTAGCTGTTCTGAGTGAAAAAAGAGTTGAACTATAAGAAAGGTATAAACTCAGAAATGTGAAAGAGATGCTGAAAACATAGAAGCAAGAGAAAAATTGCAAAACAGTTTGAAGCAGAGTAGAATTTCATAACAAATAGAAGCATAGAAGAATTGCAGAACAGAGAAGAAGGGGTAAGAAATAAGACACCTGTATTGTTTGTTATTCAATCATTTATTATTAACCAGGGAGGTAGGGTGGTGCTAGGGAGGACTGTGGTCCTATGATATTCAAGTTAGTGCTTGAATATTAGAAGTTGTATCTTCCATCTAGTTGTGGCTAGAAAATAGGGTGGCAGGGTGGTGCTCGAAAAAACACAGAGTTTTTTGTATGCAAGTTGGTTCTTGTATAAGTCCAGTTGGTCTTCAAACATATAGATTGAAATTTGAACAACTAAAGATGAATGAAGATGAAATAGTCAACAAGTATTTTTTAAGAGTTGAAGAGCTTGTGAATGCCTTGAAGGGTCTTGGTGAGAAAATTGAAGAATCATTTTTAGTTCAGAAGATTTTAAGATCTCTGCTTGATAAATTTAATCCAAAAGTCTTTGCAATAGAAGAACTAAATGATCTTAAAACTCTGACTATTGATCAACTCCTAAGAACTCTAACTGCATATGAAATGAGAATTAGAAAAGATAAATCCATCACTAGAGAAGCATCGTTTAAAGAAGATAAGAATACTAATTCAGAATTAGATGATATTGAGGCAAAATTTGTGAGAAGGTTAAAGAAAGGATCAGGAAAATATCAAGGCAAGCTCCCCTTCAAATGTTTTAACTGTGGTAAGATAGGTCATTTTGCATCTAAGTGTCCTCACCAGAAAAAGGACCAGAACTCTGATGATGAAAATAAATACAAATTTAAGAAATATAGTAAAAACAAAAGTTTGTGTGCAAACAATGATGACTCAGAAGACATAGATATTGATTCATCCTGTGAAGACAAAGTGAATGATTTTATGCTTATGGCTATGGGAGATCTTGATGATGAACATTTAGGAGGTGAAATGGATGATGAAGAAGCTATGGTGGATATGGAAGGTGAATTAATCAGTGATTTGGAAGAAATTGACAGACTCAGATGTAAGAAGAGAAAACAAAAACGATTGTTGATGCAGTTTAAAATGAATGTTAAAAAACCTGATGAAGACTTTGCTCTACTAAAAGTGGAGTTAGAAGAGGCAAAGAAAACATAAGACATTATGAAACAATAATTATTAGAGAAGAAAGCGAGGTGTGAAGCCTTAGAAGAAGAGATAGTAAAAACCAGAAAAGAAATGGAGAAGTTTAAGGCATTGTATCACCAAAATCTGTCAAGTATTAATGCCTTAGAAGAATTAAATTCTATTCTAAATCAACAAAGGAATCCAAAGTTGAAAGATGGCTTGGGCTATGAAGAAGGATCAAGTAGTGATCATCCAAGTAATACAGAACCCATCAAGTTTGTCAAATCTACAATCTTTGACAACAACCACTCTATAGAAACAAAGAAAGAAAATCAGCCACCAAGAAGGAATGAAATAAAAAGTACCAGAACCGAATCTGTAGATCAAAGAAACTATTAGCATGGAAGAAATCGACCCACTCAAAGAAGACAACCTTTTTCCAGGTACAAAGAATTTTTCTATGAATAATTTTTTTCTTCTGTTCTAACTTTGGTCACAAAGCTATAACTTGTTCTTTAAGATTTAGATATGATCAATCAAGTTATTCAAGGAATAATTATCTTCCACCACAAAGATTGAGACAACCAAGCAACAAAAAATGACAGACTATAAATCATGTGATGACTGGGAGAAGGACGTAGGTGAAACATAATAATAGTTATGAGCATAACAATCGTTATGATCTTTTATTCAGTGAACCAGAATGTTACAACTGCCATAATTATGGACATAAAGCTCCATACTGTCTCTTAAGGAACTATAAGCTAAATCTGAATCCCGCTATTGAAAATTTCAAGGTTTGGAAGAAGAAAGAAGATGACCAGTGTGGATTAGTGTTATCAACCCAAAGACAAAAGAATCCATGGTATATTGATAGTGGATGTTCCAAACATATGTCTGGAGACAAAAGTAAGTTTCTAACTCTAAGAGAAAATAAATCAGGGAATATAACTTTTGGAAACGATGCACCAGGAAAAATAAAAGGTAAAGGAATGGTAAGCCTGAGTAATGGCAAAGGAAAAGCTCAATATGTGATGTTTGTAGATGGCTTGAAACATAATATACTAAGTGTCAGTCAAGTTTTTGACAAAGGGTGTGAAGTTGTTTTTATTTCTAAAGATTGTAAAATAAAGTCTTTGAATTCAGGACAACTGGTTGCAAAAGGGATAAGAACAGAAAACAATGTCTATGTGTTAAAAGATGAAAAAGAAGAATGCCACTTAAGAAAATATGATGAAAGTTGGCTATGGCATGGGAGACTTGGACACCTAAATTTTTATCATATAATCAAGCTTAGAAACAATGGGGCAGTAAAAGATCTTCCAAAGATATCAAAGCCATATGACTCAGTTTGTAAACCTTGCTAGATAAGAAAGCTTACTCACACTCAGTTCAAATTTAAAAACTTTCCTTCAACAAAAAAACCTCTCCAGTTAGTACATATGGATTTATGTGGACCATCAAGAAAAGAAGGTACAGGAAAAGAAAACTATTTTATGTTGATTATTGATGATTTTTCTAGACTAACATGGGTTTCCTTTTTGAAGGAAAAATCTGAAGCATTTGAAAAATTCAAAGTGTTTAAGGCTCTGACTGAGAATCAAACATGAAAATGATTGAAGGCAGTAAGGTCTGATAGAGGAGGAGAGTTTAGTTCATGGAACTTCAAAGAGTTCTGTGATAAACATGGAATCAAACGAGAATACACTATTCCAAGAACTCCACAACAAAATGGAGTAGTTGAGAGGCAGAATATATCAGTTCAGCAGATGACAAGATCAATGATGAATGAAAGGAATATTGCTCAGACATATTGGGTGGAAGAAATCCATACAACTGTTCATATTCTTAACAAAGCTCATCTCAGGCCACACAGTGACAAGACTCCTTATGAACTATGGTTTGGAAGACCTGCTTCAATCAATCATTTTAAAGTCTTTGGGAGTAAATGTTATATCAAGAATAATGATGAAAATATTGGCAAATATGATGATAGGGCTGATGAAAGTATATTCTTAGGTTATGCTACAAACAATAAAGTGTACAGATGCTACAATAAGAGGCTGCATAAATTGGTTGATTGTATCGACATAAAAGTTGATGAAGAATAGGGATGATTTTAAGGATGGATTTTTTTTTTTTTTTTAAATGTAGAAACCTTGGCGAATCTTACTAATCCTTCATATGCCAACTATAAATGTTTGGCGATATTTTTGTAAAAATATTCAAATTTATAAGGATTTTATATAGTTTTTATAAAATTTTGGCGAATTTTAAGGTAAAATAATTTTATCCTATAGAATTTGGGCAAATCATTTTTAAAATAGCGAATCTCGTTTTTGGAAAAACCATGGAAAATTAGCCCACGAGCGAAATTTAGCCCCTAAAATCATCCATGATGAAGAAGTCCCAGTTAGAAATGTAAGCAGTGTTGAACCAATAACATAAGATATAGTTGAAGATGAAGATGAACAGGTCCAAGGATTAGAAAGGGAAGAATATGAATTAGATGAAGATACAAATACTCAAGCTGACACAAATCAACAAAAAGAAACAAAACCACCTCTCAAAATTGTTAAAAAGAATCATCATGAAAATCAGATAATTGGAGATATAAATAAAGGAGTTCAGACAAGAAAGAAATTAGTTAAAGGCTCATAACAATCTCAGATTGCTTTTCTATCTATGATTGAACCTAAAGTTTTTGATGAATCCAGCAACCATGATGTGGATTAGAGCTATAAATGAAGAGCTTGATCAAACTGAGAAGAACAATACTTGGGAGCTTGTTTCTAGACCTGAAGACAAGAATGTAATAGGCTCCAAATGGGTGTTCAAGAATAAAATGAATGAAAAATGACAAGTTGTTAGGAATAAAGCCAGATTAGTCTATAAAGGGTATGCACAAGTTGAAGGATAGGACTTTGATGAAACCTTTGCACCCGTGAAAAGATTGGAAGCCATCAAAATGTTTCTTGCATACTCATGTCATAAAAACTTTCAAGTATATCAGATGGATGTAAAGTCAACATTTCTTAATGGAGATCTAGAGGAAGAAGTATATATGGAGCAACCTGAAGGAATCTCACTGACAGATAATCCTGACTATGTCTGCAAGCTGAAGAATGCTTTATATGGACTGAAACAAGCACCATGAGCTTGGTATTATAGACTGGACAATTTTTTACAAGACAAATGGTTCAAGAAAGGTACTGTTGACAACAATCTCTACATTAAGTGTGAAGGTGATGATTTACTAGTTGGTTTGGTTTATGTAGATGAAATTATTTTGGATGTACTAATGATTCTTCTATCAAGTGGTTTTCTAAATCTTTGCAAACAGAATTTGAGATGTCCATGATAGGAGAACTGTCATATTTTCTTGGTTTACAAGTAAATTAGATTTCTACAGGAATATTTATCTCTCAAGAAAAATATTTGAAAGAGATGTTGAAGAAATTTTAGATGGAATATTCTTCTCCTATTAATACACCTATGGTGGTCAGTTGCAAGCTTAGTAAAGATGATATTTCACCTCATGTTGATCAAAGGACATATCGATCAATGATAGGCAGTCTTCTGTACATCACAACATCCCATCCTGATATAATGCAAGTTGTTGGAATGGTAGGTCGTTATCACTCTGCTCCTAAACAAAGTCATTTAGTAGCTGTAAAAAGGATATTCAAATACTTAAAGGGCACAATGAATTATGGTCTGTGGTATCCTAGAAATCAGAATATTCAGTTAACTACTTATTCAGATGTTGATTGGGCAAATTGTGTGGATGAGAGAAAGAGCACCAGTGGAGGTGCATTCTTCCTGGGTGACTCGTTGGTAGCATGGATTAGTAAGAAGTAGAGATCTATTTCCTTATCAAATATAGAGGTAGAGTACATTGCTGCTGCTACTTGCTGCACTCAGATTTTATGGATGATCCAAAATCTTGCAAATTTGAAGGTAAATTATACTGATCCGATTCCAATTCACTGTGATAACACCAGTGCCATTAGTGTCTCCAAGAACCCTGTTCTTCATTCCAAGACTAAGCATATCCCAATCAAATATCATTTTCTTAGAGAGCAGGTTACAAATAGAGTTGTTCAGTTGAATTATATTCCTTCCACAAAACATATAGCTGACATCTTTACTAAACCGTTAGCAGTGACACCTTTTGGATATTTTCATCAGAAGTTGGGGGTTATACTTTCTTTTGTCTAATATGTTCACCTTGTTAGGGTGAGTACTTATTGAATATTTGTTATATTTCTGGTGAATATAGCTCTGGTTCTTCTGTTCATAGTTGATAGGGGGAGTATGTGCCTGTCGCATTTCTGATATGTTCGAGATGTAGTGCAAAAACTCAGTGGGAGCATGTTTCTTCTTTGACATTGATGTCAAAGGGGGAGAAAGAGTAGTGTGGTAAGGATATTACAGGGTATGGTTGGATTTCTAGGTATAATAATGTAGTTTCTTTAGGTGTAGTGCAGTTCTTCAGGCTATTCAAGGTTTCCATCAATGCCAAAGGGGGAGATTGTTGACATATTTACAGACAAAAGATGCAGGCAATGTGTTTTTCATTGATGGTGATATCAACATGATCAGTAGCATAGAAAATTGATGGTGAGATCAACACGATCAACAACGCAACGATGATGGCATGGTAAGATTAACAGTGAAGATCAACAATGATCGTTGGATCACCTACTCAAAATTCCCGATGATTGTCAGATCTAAATACAAATAGGAGGAATGCGCAAAAGAGGAGAACAAATATTAGACGTTGGATCTGAGCACGAGGACCGACCATCGTTGGATCCAAAAGAAGGAGCACAATCTTTAAGTACAAGATGAAGTAGGCTTACAAAGTCTCGAAAGCAGGAGGACCGTCCATCGTCGAGGAGGACATGTGGCGAGGGATTAGAATTTCGTTGACTTGCACATTGGAGGAGTCAATGAAGTGTGGTGTGGAAACTCATGATATGAAAAACCATGACTTAATCCGAGTCATCAATCAAAGGGAGAGTGTGGACCGTTGATCTGGCTCCATTTCGGAGTTTCGGATACCGAGAGTTGGAGGAGTCAAGGAGACTCATGACAAAAGTTGCGAATCACGAAGCGCACTTTGTGGATGAGTTCCTGGTCACCGTTAATGGTCATGAGAAGGGAAGGATGTTACACCTCAAAATCACTCAACTGGATAAGTGTCGCATATGCCTCTCACTTGTCGTAAGTGTCGCAAATGTTGTTGAATCATGCTATCACAATGACGACACTAAAGAGGTACTTGAAACATCTCATGTACTTGGTTTGAAGGAAGAAACTGGTTCACTGGAGTCAAACATCTCTTAACACCTGAAAGGGCTTCTTAATCAAGAGTTTGGAAGGGGAACGCTCCCCTAAAACTGCCTGAGAAGCGCTGGCGCCCTTCTACCATGCTTCAGAAGTGTTATAGCACTTCTCCACCCCTTTGTAGAAGCGCTGCTCAGATTTGAAGCACTGGCGCTTCCCTTGACCTGCTCTGGAGCGTTATAGCGCTCTGATGCCCCTTCTGAGGGAGCGCTCTCCATTCTGGGTAAATTGTTAGCCCGGTGAGAAGAATAAGGGGAGAATCATTCGAGTTTAGGAGGCGATTGAACTCGAATTCTTGGTTTTGTCAAAAGATCTCTGATCCAAGGAGGAGGTTCCCAACTGGTTCTAAACATAACTCAAGAGGTTAGGCTCCTCCCAATCTATATAAGCAAGCTCTATGGTGGTAAAGAGGAGGAAGAATTGAATAGGTGAAACTTATGATCTT
Source organism: Picea abies (assembly GCA_900067695.1). NCBI lineage: Eukaryota > Viridiplantae > Streptophyta > Pinopsida > Pinales > Pinaceae > Picea > Picea abies. The sequence continues at coordinate 28,809 of CBVK0100804390.1, forward strand.
GGGGGAAACTTGCAGTCAGCCAAAGGAGAGTAATCATTGAAGGCTGTCATCCAGGTTGTGGATCTTTCAGGCAAGGGTTAGACGAAGAGGATTTGACGAAGCTGTTGCATTCGCATCTACGATTGTAAGCACTGCTGTCATTATTCTCATTAATATGACAAGCTTGGCCTGCTTCTTTCTAGTTTGTGTCTAATGTTACATGAACTTATCATCTATTGGTAGATCTGTTTTCAAGATAATGTCAGTAGAGTAGGAAGTGGCCGTATCTTGTTTTGTCCACAGACCTCACCGAAGAGCAAAAGGATTGGAGCGCAACTCGGAGCGTGCAGGGACAAACGTCGATTAAAAGGTACTTCTCTTATCTTTCCTTCTCATGCATTAGGCTTAGATAGATTTGAAAGGAAGTCAGTGTCCACGTTAAGCATTTTTCTGTCTAGGGTTAAGGTCAAGCTCTAGAGGTCGATCTACTTGTCTGCAGGCAGATTTTCCTACAACAGAAACTGGCGACTCTACTGGGGAGATAGCCTCGAATCGAAACCCTTTGTTTGGATTCTTCTCCTCATTGACCTTGTTCTATCCCTTGATTGTTTCAGACCTGGTTTACCCCTCTTTGATTAGTTTCACGAGCTGATTGGCTCCTTACCTTGTCACACTCAGCATCGTTGTCAAGTTCAGATCTCAATTTTTGAAATTTTTGACATTTCTGGGACTTTCAGACCTTGGCGCCCCTGACCTAGTGTTATCAGAGTGCCAACGCTTCTTGTAGCCCTACACAGAGCGCTATAACACTCTTTGCCCTTGGCAACAGAGCGCCAGCCTCCTTTTGGCCCAAAACCCTTCACAATTGCATTTTTTTAGGGTTTGCCTCTGTGGCTCTTGTGCTGAGTGATCTAATGAGTCATTTTTTCTTCCTGTTTAGCCTTGACATCAGTCTTGATTGAAGGAAAAACACTCTTTTTGATTGAATCTTGTAGCCTTCTTCACCTATTTCCATTGAGTTTTCCTATTGAGTAAAGCTTGAAATCTATGCATTGCTTTTCTTTTCTCTTCAGTTGAGTAAAACCTTGGTGAAGGTTATCAACAACCTATAGGCCTCTTTATCTTGATTTCAGTCAAATCATTGTTCTTCAACTCTTGTTTTTGAGTGTGAAGTTTGTCTTTCTCTTTGATTGTTTCTTTCATTTTTCGTTTTGATTGCTACGAAGGGTGTATTGTTTGTGTGTTTTTGCTTATGCTAGTCTGGTTCTCATTCATACCAATAAGATAATTAGCAAAGATAAGCATTGTGATTACATTGATCATCATCCATACGCAAACAATAAAGAATATCTCCATGATTGATTGAGCATATTAGAAGGCATTTAAAAATTTGCATTACATCAGGATTTGATTGAGAAAAGAATTGTTTGGAAGCATTCCGTAGTTGTGCTTGTTAGTGAAAGAACTCTCTCTCTCTCCCATAGCTAGATGTTCATCGAAAGGAAATGACTGCTTATCATGCTTGATGCACTCTTTGGGTCAGAGTCTTAATTCCATTCGTTTCACTTCCATGCACCCCTTTGCGTAAAGAACAACCACTAAAATCAACGCTAATTAAAATTCATCTAGAACTTTTTCTTTGTTAGAATCCTCCACCAACAGTAGAATAGGTGTAGTACTTTGGATTAGGCTGTGAGCATAACTCTCCAAAGTTGTCAAAACAAACATTAGCATCCTGAGTTAGGGAGAGTAAATCCAATTATCGTATAAGTCTGCCTGGGATCCCCCTCTCACACAGGGGTTACGCACGAGGTTGCATTCGGGTAAGATATGGGGACTAACCCTCCGTGGTTTAACTGTTTGTGGTGGTCAGATCGTATTATGGGGATCACTTTGAGGTAAATCCACAATTATTGCGTGGAAGCTTGCACCAAGGCGTAAGTCCGTTAAGCAGGTCGCCATTGTAACTGTTCCACCCTAGCCCCACCCCTTCTGGACTTGATCACGCGACGTTTGATTTCATCACCAACTAGTACGATCATCGAAAGAAGGCCCTGTTTGCTTGGTTGTGATTCTTAGATTTTTTAGCGTGTGCTGTTTCTTTTTCGCTAGTTGTCCATAGATCTCTTTCGTCGACTCTTTTCTTCTGCCAACATTGACCCTCCACGACGCTCGCGGAGGCTACAGGGACTTCCTCCAGAAAATATGGAAGGAGATATCCCTCATTCTACAGAACAATCTCCCTAATAGGGCGAGGTTCAAAACATTACAATTTCCCCGGAAGATGCTTTTGTCACAACCGCGGATCCCACTTCGGTGGCCCCTATTGAACCACTTTTACTTCATTTGGACTCCCTTGGAAATGTCATAGACGAGGAAGTCCCATGATTACCAGAGAGGCCTTTTACCGAGACATATATAGGATCCACGCAACCCATCTTCGGTGAGGAATATAGGACAATAAACACCAATCCCACACCCGCTCGTTCTATTTGGAGGACTCCATCGGGACGCAGTATTTATGAACATTTCGAATCCCTTCGACAACCGTTCCAACCCGATAACCTTCCTGGTGAAGCAGGACCATCTAGTCAAACCATGAGTCACCCAGTTGATCGGGTTGTTAACCCTACTATTCCCCTCCAAACGGCCCATTCGACGATAACCCCGCACATTTCAACCATCCCCGCTGGTAATGCAGTAGTCAATCAAGCTCCGATTGGCACACCTGTAACACCAAGACCAAATCTCCCTTTTGGATTTAGGGCACTGAATGCATCTGCCACTACCACTGCCCAAACCACTACTCAAATCATACCAGGAAGTTCCATACCTACACAACAACCCGGAGGAACCGTTCTTGGTGGTTCTAACCCAATCGGTAACACTGGTCAATATTTCACGTCTGGCCCTCAAATCCCGGGAACTCTACCTCAAACTAGGGGGCACCCTCCCACCGGAGGGAAAATCCCATTCAGGGGGCACCCTCATGCTGGGGGGCAACCTCAAGTCAGAGTCCACCATCAACCACAAGGACAAACTGTGTCCGTTGCACCCAATCCGTGGAGCATCCCTTTTCAAGGAAATCCGCATGCCTCCACAGGACAAACTGTGCCTGCCGCATCCAACCCATGGAACGTTCCTTTCCAAGGAAACACACACTTTTCGACAGGACAAAATTTGCAGACTCCGCAACAAACTCCTTATGGACAAATGCCCAACCCAACCCTTAACCCTCAAAACCCATCCGGTTATCCTCCCCTCACGCAGGCTTTTCAAAACACTTCAAATCCTATGTACCTTGGTCAAAACCAACCCAACATGAGAGGGCCCACGAGTTATAATTATCCATATAACCCAGTATTGGGCCCCACTAGTGTGCCTTTGCCACACCAGCATTACCCACAGGTTAA
>CBVK0100804391.1:0-13831 GCA_900067695.1 Picea abies
CCGGTCTGCTGAGGAGCGTGGTCCAATCAACCCCTTCACAACAACCCGGGGGCAAGAAGAAGGCGAGAAACAAAAAAAAGAAGAACAATAACAATGAACAACCCAAGACCCAACGACAAACCCCTACTGTTGGAAAAAAACCACAGCGAAAACCGAAATTCCCATGTCTCATTTGCGGTGACGATCACTACACTCGAGACTGCCCACATCGCGATGAAGTGGCTAAATTTTTTAAGGGAAATTCACAACCCGCTGTGCTCACTCAGCCTTTTCCGCAACAAAAATATTTGGTTGCACAAACCCCCATGCCGGGGGGCAGTTCCAACCAACCCCATGATGAAGCATCGACAAGCGCACACATTTACATGTTTAACGGGGTGAATCTAGCCACTCGTTCTACAACATACGACACACCAGTTAAACCTGATAAGCCGAAGACTGCTAATGGTTCTTCGCCATATCTTTTACCACCTGCTGTCAATCCTCCGTCTGTTAGCCCTCCATCCGGGCCACTTCAGATTGAGAAACCTTCTTTTGACTCCATCTTACGCCCTCCTAAGAGCACCATCTGGAAATCCACTTTCAATCCTAATTCATGGGCTGCCCAAAACTACAATATTGTAGAAGATTTGGCCCAAGCTCCGTGTGCCATGTCCGCATTGGAAGTGTTACAACACTGTCCTAACCAACGTCGGACACTCTTAGCTGTTATCGGTGCCTTCTATCCTGAGTCATCCAACTACATCACGTTTAATCTGGATGACCATCAACCGCGACTCTCCCACCAGCTAGCTTTCCAAATCGATGTTGTTGTTCATAATCAACAAATCCATCGAACCATTTTGGATGAGGGAGCCTCCACCTGTGTCATGTCTCTATCCTGTTGGAAAGGTTTGAAATCACCTGCCCTTAACAAATCCCCCACGATGTTACGTGCTTTCGATGGACGATGTTTCCATCCTCACAGATTATTGCAATCCCTCGTCGTTCAATTGGGCGGAAAAACTATTACCGTTGATGTCGAAGTGGTCGACGCTCCCCTCGATTATAACCTATTACTCGGAAGAAGTTGGTTCTATGCTATGACTGTTGTTGCCTCGTCGGTGTTTCGATGTGTACAATTCCCTCATCAAGGCAAAATTGTCACCGTCGATCAACTTGATTTTTGTACACCCGACGCTCGCATCCCTGCCACCAACAATATTCCCTTTTTGGGAGATCACCTAGTTACATATGAAAGCGTTGGTGTTGTCTTATTGAAAGATTCTAGCCTCATGGGTACCTTCCCTACACCACTTCCACCTACTACACCTCATATTTCCGCCGTCAATATGATCTCGACTTTGCCCTACCAATCCTTGGAATCATCCGACCCTTGGATTGTGCCTAGTCCTTTGGAATTCGATGGACTCAGTGACACCATGCCACTCAGCCCAGTCAAGGCCACATACGTAGCTATTCAATCCGCCTCTCCCTCTTCGAACACTTCACATTCACTGGCACCCGACACTTACTCGGTGCCCTCGTGGTTGAATTCCCTATCATCTGTCGTTGATTACATTTCCCACATGTTTCCTTCGGATGAATCTATCATGGAAATGCTTAGCATTAATGATTTTTCCTGGGATGACAACCACCACCGATCCTCTTTTCTTCTGCCTTTGGAAGAAGTTCAAGACATACAATCTGTCTTCCCCCCCGATGTTACCAATGCTCCATAATCCCCTATCCTCACTCAAGATACTTTTTCTGAGGGAAACATGGGTAACATCTCTACCACAATCACAATTGACATTTCAGTCAAAGAAGGTGTCGTGGAAAACATTAATCTTGGTGCTAATTGCACGCCCGACGAAGTGGTTTCTTACACTGCTTTATTCAAAGAATTACGCGATGTCTTCGCATGGAGCTACGAAGAAATTCCAGGGATTGACCCCTCCATCATCATACACGAAATCAAGACTTACCCTGACGCAAAACCAGTTCGACAGAAACTCCGCCCGGTTCACCCCAAGAAACTGGCAGCTATAAAGGCAGAAGTTGAAAAACCTCTAAAATCTGGCTTTATCTACCCCGTCCCTTTGACGGAATGGGTCTCTAACCTCGTTCCGATCGCCAAGAAACAAGGGACCATCCGTGTTTGCGTAGATTATCATGATCTCAACAAAGCTTGTCCCAAGGACAACTACCCTACACCTTTTATCGATCAAATCATCGATAATTGCGCGGGAAGCGTGATCTTCTCTTTCATGGATGGCTTTTCTGGATACAACCATATCGAAATCCTACCCACTGACCAACATAAGACAACCTTCATCTACCCTTGGGGAACTTTCGCTTACCGAAAGCTACCTTTTGGCCTTAAAAATGCTGGTGCTATATTCCAGCGAGCCATGTCGTACGCTTTCCACGACATCAAACATATCACGGAACCTTACCTCGATGATTTACCCGCCCATTCATCCAATCGACCCGATCATATTGGTCACTTGCGGGCAATTTTTCTTCGATGTCGTTTCTATCGTATTCGTCTGAACCCACATAAATGCATCTTCGCTGTCGAATCCGGCCGACTCCTCGGTTTCATCGTCTCCAAAGATGGGATCAGGGTGGATCCCTTGAAGATCAAGGCCATTCTAGCCTTACCCCCACCCACCAACTTAACCCAACTTCAAAGTTTGCAAGGCAAAGCAAACTTTCTCCGTCGTTTCATCTGCAATTACGCCGAGATCACTAAAGGATTCATGCAGTTACTGCAAAAGAATGTCCCTTTCATCTGGGATGACACTGCCCAACGGTCATTCGACGCTCTCAAGCACGCTTTGACCCACGCTCCTTTATTACATCCTCCCGAATATACAAAGGATTATATCCTTTACTTGGTCGCTTCTACTTCCACCATTGCAATGGTGTTGGTTCAAGAGGACGCTAACGGCGAAGAACGCATGATTTATTATCTGAGCAAGAGTTTATCCGGACCCGAACTCAAATATTCGCATGTCGAAAAACTGGCTATGGCAGCTGTCATTGCTGTCCAATGATTCCACCACTACATCCTATTACGCACCACCAGGGTAATCACAGACGCCAACCCCATGTACCACGTCTTAACACGTCAAGTACTTGGGGGAAAATATTCAAAATGGATCGTTATTCTTCAAGAATTCGATCTCGAGTTTACAAAGGCCAAAGCCAAGAAATCCCTGGTGTTTGCCGAGATCATCTGTACTCTCCCAAGTGCCGATGAAAACATTGAACCTAGAGACCCTCTTCCTGATGAGTCTCTCTTCCTCATCAGCACCTCCGACCCTTGGTATGGAGACATTCTCCTCTACCTTCAAACCCAACGTTTTCAGCCCAACATCTCTCGAGAAGAGCACCGACGCATCCGTCACCACTCTTGTCGTTACCTCATCCTCGGCGATACTTTGTATCATCGTGGTATTGACACCATTCTTTGGCGATGTCTAATTCACGAAGAGGTTGAATGCGTTCTGAACGATTGTCACCTTGGTGCCTGTGGCGGTCACCTTTCCGGGATGGCCACAGCCCAAAAAATCCTACGTGCCGGCTACTTTTGGCCCTCGATTTTCAAAGATTGCATCGAGGCCGTCAAAAAATGCCCACCCTGCCAAATCTTCAACAAGAAGGCACGCACCCACCCTACTGCGCTGCATCCCATTATTGCCATCGGCACCTTTTCCAAATGGGGCATTGATTTCATGCAGTGTAAGCCTACCTCAGCCGGGGGGCACGGTTACATCATCGTCGTCGTCGATTATTTCACAAAATGGGCTGAGGCTATGCCTACCTTCCTGAACGATGGTCATACTGCAGCTCTATTCCTCTTCAACCATATCATTACTCGTTTTGGTGTTCCACATGCCATTGTCACCGACCATGGTGCACACTTCAAAAACCAGATGATGAGCGAATTACACGTCAAATTGGGTTTTCGCCATGAAAACTCATCCCCTTACTACCCTCAAGCAAACGGGCAATTTGAAGCTATCAACAAAGTCCTAAAAACCATGATCCAACGCATGGTAGGGGAAAACAAGACATCGTGGCATTTACAACTGTTTTCCGCTCTCTGGGCCTATCGCACGTCTATGAAAACCTCAACTGGATTCACTCCTTTCCAGTTGGTCTATGGCATTGAAGTCATCTTACCAATCGAGTGTGAAATTCCGTCACTAAAATTGAAAGTAGAACTCTTGTCCCATACCTCTGCGGAAGAAGAACGATTCTTGTACCTATCCAAGCTGGACGAAACACGTCGTGATGCTGCTCTCATTAATGAAGCACATCAGAAATGGATCAAGAGTCAATATGACAAACCTGTCCAACCTCGAGCCTTTGTAGAAGGAGACCTAGTCCTCGTTTATGACCAAGCACACGATAAATTGGGAACAGGAAAGTTAGAATCTATGTGGCACGGTCCTTACATCGTGAAGCGTGTTTTGCACAGAGGTGCTTACGAACTAGTAGATCATGATGGAATTTCCCTGGGAGAGCCCCAAAATGGGATTTACCTTAAAAAGTACTATGCCTAGATCACCTAGCGTCTGTACTTTGTACATTATTGTATTTTAGTTTGGTGTGCCTTTTCTTTCGCGTGCTCGAGTCTTTACCATTGCCACTCATGACTGTGCCTGTGTTTTCATGCGTAGATGACGTCTGTATTTCCTATCTTTTTTGGGTTCGCGGATGGTGCCAGCCTACATACCCGGAACATTGCCTCGGCAGCATGGATTATTTATCAGTTTGATGAGGTGGTGAGTTCAGGAGGCATCTGTTTAGGACCCGCAAACAACAATATGGTATAATATCACGCTGTCATTGGACTGTTAAACCAAACCTCCTCCCTAGGTATCTCTCGTATCATTATTTACTTAGACTCCCAACTCGTGGTTTATCAACTCAACCGCATCTACGCTATCCGTAGTCCTATCCTGCTACGTCTACACTTGCAAGTTTGCCGTCTCGAACGAATGTTTGATTACATTGAATATAGACACATTCCAAGAGAACTGAATAGTGTTTCGGATTTGTTAGCAAATTATATCATGGATCGGTATCTAGCCCACAGATAAGATTCAAGGAAAGCAAAAACTGTACATTACATGTAAATTAAAACACACCACAGACATCATCATGTACAAACCATTGACATCATAAAAACTCGAAACTGTATATATATATATATATATGGCGTGACTGAAATGTTTACATTACATCAAAAAGTCTGTAAGAGAACAAAATATTGGGTCCATCCACCCATACAACATCACCAGACAGGGCATACAAAAAACATGATATCGGGGAAACTCTAATCTCCCCGCACTACGTTGTGTTGTGAGTAGCACACTACTGCACGTACTACATGCCTCAACAGAGAATTGATATTCTCTGACACCCCTACAGTGTTCCGCTGCAGATGCAAAGGCACGTCCCCCCTCCGCAGAGGAGGGATACCCATCGTAAGGCCCTGGAGGTTCCTCTCAACCTCCCGGAGGCCCGCCACCGGTACCGCTGGGTCTGCTACAATTGGGGCACCGCCACGACGTCCTGGCACTAGAATATCCGCTGGGCGCACTGCTCCCTTGTCTGCACGTTGAAAACGAGACATCTGTTAATACTCTCTTACATACCCAAAAAAAAAGACATATACATCAAAAACTTAAAAACAAAAATAGACAAGGTATGGCTTAGTCTCTTACCTGACCCATCCCAATCTTCCCCTTCGGGCAAAATCAAATCCATACTCCCACGAAAGTCCACATCGGTGTACGGTAAGTCCTCAATCCATAGGTACTTCCGCCTCAACCAGGCAAAGAAATCACCAGTAAAACGGAACTCTGACTCTGAAACTAACCTCGGAGATAGGCTGGTCCACCTCTCCATCCGAGGCTCTTCCACTGGTCGTACTGCCAGTGCGATCTGAGGCTGTATCTGAGGGATGCGCTCCAAGAAAAACGAGACTAAGAATGAGCCATAGCCAAACTGCTTTTGGCCGTTCCTGCACCGAGAAATTTGTTCCTTCACGTTCCGAAGGAATGCTGCACTCCAATTGAACAATGTTGGCTCTAAACACTGAAAACCGTAGGCCACCTGTGACCTTGAAGCCAAATGAGCACTAGTGCTACCAGTCGCACTAGTGATAGCAAACAATATGGATCGAAGAGGCAGATCCCGTATATCCTTGATAGGGATCCTGCCCCCTACCAACGTCGCTCCTGGAACACAGTGACGTGTCAGATACACGTCCACCTGCTCATGTAATACCCTCTGCCCTGTAAAAGCTATGGGGACCCCTCTTTTTGAGAGGCCAGTCATAAAGTACACATCTTCCAACTCGATGGTCAAGAGTTGTGTACCAATACGGAATCCCTGTTCCGTGATGTCCCAAAGACCAATGATATGCTCAAGCAGTAGAACCTCGCTTTTCATCTTTTGCAGCTTAAAAAACTTGAGCAAACCACATGCCCTCAGAGCGGCCCACGTACGGGGAATCCGTAGAGCGGCTATATCATCCATCTCATGTTCTCGCTCTTTCCACTCGATCATGATTGCCGAATATACCTACAAAACAAAAATTCAAAATTTTCATCATTCCCCACGTTTTTGTGATTTCGACGATTTTCAAAAAACATTTTAAAACATGAAAAAAATGCCCATGACATCTAAAGGTAACCAATCATCATTTTTAACCACCACACCCTTTAATATTTACCAAACAATGATTAAAACATAGTAAAAATGAAAAACGTTTGGAGGGGGTGCGTGGGCCCATGAGGGGAGTTTTTGCAAATTTCTTTGATCAAAATGGTCGATCTAATCAATTGTTAGGGTGTGGGCATCTAAACAACCCTTTCCCGATACATGTTTGTGAACAAATCCCCCCATTTTATTGACTTTTAAAAAGGAGGCCAATTTGGTTCAAAATGGACAACCTAGGCCTTTGTGTTTTAAATTAATTATGCCATGAAAATCAACTTGAAACCATGCAATTGAAAGAGCTAAGAACGAACACCTACCTGGTTCGAACGGTGTACGAAACGATCAATCATAGCTCCGGCAGCGAGAAAAACAAGTTTTGCTCCAGTTGAGATTCTCCAACACTCCACAAAATCCTTGCAAATGAAATGGTAAATGAGTTCTTCAAATCAATTCATATTTATAAAATTTCATTTTTCATAAGGTATGGTTATTTTGGGTTTCTCTGATGGTAAAAATGGCTTCACTAATCTCTGGTTTATAGTTTATGGCATCACAGGTTATTGGCAATCCTAATGCGTCCTTCACCTTGTCGTGTTTATGAGCATAGTCTTAGTTCGTTCTCAAGCTTGGCAATATGAGAACGCAACCGGGTAAACTTTTATCTCTTTTTCGGACCCATACGGATACGATCACACGAAAAAGGAACCCCCCTGGAGTCTCCTTTAAACCCTTTTCAGACTCTCTAAAGATGAAAAGATTGTCGAGTGATCTTGCTTCCTTTCACACTCGTTAAAAGGTTAGAAAGGGCGTCTCTCGAGCGGTAGTTTAACCCTTTTTCGGTCTCGATGGACTACTGTATGAAAAAGGAATTGAGAGAGTTCTCTTTTAAAGTGTTTTTCCAAACTCTATAATCCCGAAAAACCTTCAAGTTTTCTGTCTTTGGGCTCGTTAAAACACACATCAACAGGCCCATATGGGAACGAACCCTTACTTCTTCCAATTCGTTAAACAAAGGAAGAGGAACTTACTGAAGGTGAGTTATATCGAGCATGTGTTATCCTCCTCGAGCTCGTTAAATTAAAAAGAGGTACTCATCTATCTGGATGGGGGAAAAATTGAAAGGAGCAAGCCAAGCAGTCTCTTGAGAACATCATCTAGCGCTTCTTAGAGTCGCCCTTGAACACTGCACTTTGTTATTCGCTCATATCATAATCTGTTGAACCTCTGCACTGAGCCAATCTTTGAGTTTCCTTTCACTCCTGTGGGTCACCCGACGCAAGTCACAGTATCCATTGCACAATTTTGTTCCATGTCATGTTTTGTTGTTGTGCCTCATTGTTCAAGGGAAGTATCCGCCTCGAGAGTCATCCATCCCAAATACCTTGCCTCAAAACCCGTGTCAGTCCACATTCTTTTGACCTACCAATTACATCTATGTCTGTTTCATGTCGTTGATGGGGGATACATCAAGGCCCTCCCTTGACGAGTCTATTCCTGTCGACTTCAACACATTATCCGGGAACTAGACTTAGAAACTGATTAGTACTTTGGGACCTGCATGCCTCAATGGCAGGCCTCCTCACATCCGACATCGGGTTTACATCATTGACCTCTGATCGAATGAGTCCACGAATGTTCGACTTCAGCTCATCTATTCACGTCCGGTGGAATGTACTAAGATACCTTGGGAATCATTGACATTAATGGTGATCTCCCTCGCACTTGTTAACGGTTTACCTCATTGACCGGTAATCAAGTGGTTTCTGCCGTGTTCGACACCAAAACATCTATTCACATGGTTAGAATCGTATCGCACGGGGATTGGTAAGAAGACCCTAGGTTGAGTAATTCACCTTGATATATGTTTCGCCCAGGTTGTGAAGGAGTTATGGACAAAGAACACATACATTGTTACATAGATCCATTGTGTATTGGTCGTGGCTATGTTTTTTCATCTCGTAGATCCACTGTGTATTTTTCGTGGCTACGATCAGTCTGAGTTATCAAAGTATAGATCCACAGTGTATCTTCGGTGGCTATACCCTTTTTACCAATACGACTATGGATCCGCAGTGTTTTTTATGGCGGCCATATCTTGCAAGTCTTGATCACCCAAGCATAGGTATGCCTGCCTTGGGTTTTGAAATATGTCATGATATTTGTTGGATGTTTGTGTGCAGATTTCGTCAAGTTCTCCGAGTCTATACCCTTGCTTGAACGCCTGCAAAGTATTTCATTCATCAGTTCGTATCTTTTGACTTCGTACTTTGGGGGGCATTCTGTTACACGTCAAAATCGCTCAGATGGATAAGTGTTGCATTATCCCTATCGATCGTCATAAGTGTCGCATCTTCCCTGCAAATTTCGCAAGTGTCGCAAGTTGGTCACTAGTGTCGCAAGCAATGTTCAAACATGATGCCATGATAACGACACTAAGGAGGCACTTATGACACCTCACATGGTTGATTTGAAGATCAAGAACTGGTCTACTGGAATCAAATAGCTCTTGACACCTGAAAGAAACCCTGAAACACTGGTTTGGAGGGGGAACGCTCCCCTATTATAGCTGCAGAAGCACTGGCGCTCCTCTACCATGATTCAAGGAGCGTTATAACGCCCCTCAGGCCATTCTGGAGGAGCGCTTCTCATCCTGAGAGCGCTGGCGCTTTCCCAAGGCTCACCAGGAGCGCTACAACGCTCTGATACCCCTTTTGGGGGAGCGCTCCCTATTCTGGGTCAATTGTTAGCCCGTTGAGTAAAATAAGGGGGAGATCATTCGACATTAGGAGGCAGTTGTGCTCGAATTCTCGGTTTCATCAAAAGATCCTTGATCTAAGGAGAAGGTCCCCAACTGGTTCTAAACATAACTCAAGAGGTTAGGCCCCTCCCAACCTATATAAATAGGCTCTATGATGGTGGAAAGGGGGAAGAACTGAACATATGAAACTTATGATCTTGGAGGAAACTGACAGTCAGCCAAATGAGAGTGATTAGTGAAGCTGTTGTTATCCAGGTTGTGGATCTTTCAGTCAAGGGTTAGACGAAGAGGACTTGACGAAACTGTCGCATTCGCATCTATGATTGTAAGTATTGTTGTCGTTATTCTCATTAATATGACACGCTTGGCCTGTTTCTTTCTAGTTTGTGTCTGATATCACATGAACTTATCATTAATTGATAGATCTGTTTTCAAGCTAATGTCAATAGAGTAGGAAGTGGTCGTATCTTGTTTTGTCCACAGACCTCAACGAGGAGCAAAAGGATCGGAGTGCAACTCAGAGCGTGCAGGGACAAACGTCGATAAAAAGGTACTTCCGTTATCCTCCCTTCTCATGCATTAGGTTTAGATAGATTTGAAAGGAAGTCAGTGTCCACGTTAAGCATTTTTCTGTCTAGGGTTAAGGTCAAGCCTTAGAGGTGATCTACCTATCCGCAGGGAGATTTTCCTACAACATGGATACTCTAGCAAGAAGTTATGCTTGTTTTACCTGGAACACCTTCTTGAGGCTAGTCAATAGGACTAGTCAGATACCCTATCTTACACAAGGTGTATCTACAAATTTAATATGACCCAAAAGATGAAATTTTTACCACAGGTACTTTACTAATTTTTGTAAATGGCCCCCAGAGGAAAGGGTCTGAAACGTTACAGAAATTTTTTTATAGTGAAAATTCCGCAATGACTCATTTCAGGATGATTCTAGAACCCTATCTTGTACAGGATGTATCTCTGAAAGTATAAGGCCTAAGGAGCTGAATTTTGAACCCAATGTACCTTGATCCGTCGACTAAATACCCTCCAAGCGGTTCCTTCTGAAACATTGTAGAAAAAAAGTTATAGTGAAAATTCCACGGTGTCTCAGATGTAGCAGCGAAACCCCAAGACCTTGAGCTCTGATACCATATGTTAAGAACCAAACATCTATATAGCATAGAAAAACCTCAGGAAAAGTACTCAACGCCTTGAAAAAGAGATAATTTTAGATAATAAGCCTCTTCGAGGGGGAAACCTCCTTTTACCCCACTTAACTGTTCAATTACAAGATGATTCAAAATGAAAATGTCTCCTTGGTATATATAGGAGACTAAGATGATTCAAAATGAAAATGTCTCCTTGGTATATATAGGAGACTAGGAGGTGTAATTACAAATAATGGCCTAAAGCCGACATAAATAAAATAGCATTACTAATCTAATATGCCCCAATTAAAGGGTAATGAGCCAATATTAGGGCTTAACGCCATCTGCAAGGTTCCCCCAAGTCTTTTTGTCCAAGATCCTGACAAGATCATGCCAAACTTGGGGGGGACATCAGCCACCACGATATCCATGACCACACTTTTCATGGGCAGCTGAAACAAGGTCACGACCAGATCATTGATGACCCCAAGACATTGCACTCTCCTTGAATCAAAAGAATACAAATCATGATAAGTCCTTATGATTTCTAATCCGAGTTCTTCCATGACAGTTTTGGGCATGAGATTATGAGATGCCCCTAAGTCCATCAAACAATTATGCAACACCTTATCATGTATGTTCAGTGATGTATAGAAGGGAGGGGATGAATCATCTCTATCTTCTACCATAGGACCTAAGATGATTGTTGGCTTTTCATATTGGAGGTTTACTGAGTCTATGGAATGGCAAGATGGCTCAGACTGCAATAGCTTAGAGAGGGATTTCTTGAAATCTTCGTGCTTAACTAACTCTGAAAGGGGCACAGGGATTCTGATTTTTTGAATTTTGTGCTCAAAGCTAAAGGAGGAAAGGGGCTTTAGAATTTCTCTCACTTCTGGGACATGGTCTTTGGCTATTGGTGAGGGGTTCTGAGCTGTCTTTTCTTTGTTGTTGTTTGTTGCATCTTTAGTAGGCTTGTCTTCTTTGGAAGGCTGGCCATGGACGTCAGACTTGCCTTCTCTATTCTTAGACCTGAGGTTATATTTATTTGGACTATTATTGGCCTTCTCCCCTTTATTCATCTCATTTATTTGGCTGTCCATGAGGGATTCCTCATATGCAGATTGGGTTAAATGGGGAAATGGGGAGGTGTCTCCAAGAAAATGAATTTCAGGATCAAGCTCTTCTTCCTCCCTTTCCTCATCAGCAACTATGTTATTTTGGAGAGGGGTCTGGATTTTCTTATCATCCCTATCTTTGTTTCTGGGTTCTCTTGGAAGTATCTAGGGGGTGTTATTAGGTCTTCTGAAGTTGCCTCTGTTTTCAGAAGTTTGGGCACTCTTATAACCTTGCTTCCCTTCGAATTTCATCTTCTCCATCTCTGCAGATAGGGACTTCACCATCTTGGTCAATTCATCCACTTGAGGGTGGGATGCAGAAGAACCAGAGGTTGAGGCTTCAGATATCCCCCTTCCTCTGTCTCTGTCAGCTTTATTCCTAAGTCTATCAACTGGTAATACATTGGACTCTACTTCCAGGGTCGCATATTGCATATGAGACAAGGAAGTATCTCTTCTCTCTCTTAGCAGGAGGCATAAATCAGGGTCAAAAGTGCTAGCATAAGTAATTTTAGCAGAGGCTTCTGTGGGCTTTATCTCGGCAGGGATCTTATTGTACATTTTGTTGAATCTTTTGGAGAAGTCAGAGACAGATTCTCCCTCTTTCCTCTTTAGGGACCCAAACTCTGTGATATAATACATAAAGTCTTTTTTATCCCCCCCACTGCCTTAAGAAAACATCATCTAGAGCTTCAATCCCAGCAATGGATTCAGGAGTCAATCCCCTAAACCATTTTCTAACCTCACCATCAATGCTCTGGACAAAGACTATCATCCAGACATCTTCATTTTCAATATTCAGATTGTCTGCATAACTGTAGAAGGAAACAAGGTGTTCTTCATCAGTTATGTCTTCCTCTCCAGTGAATTTGGGCATATACTTCAGGTAATCTCTAGCAAGGAGAGCATTCATGGGTTGAGGTAAGACTAGAGGGGCGTATCTAGTAGCCACTATGGAATCCATTCTGTTTCTAGGGGGATTAGCACCTGCCATAGGGATAATAGGTGGAGATGAACCAGGAGGGGATGGAGTTCGAGCAGGGGAGATTGGAACTGAGCTTCCAGGATGAAAGGGAAACAACAGAGGATTTGGAGAGAAGGCTACAGGGCTTGAGGGAACAAAAGTTTCCCTTTCTTCAAAATCAGTAACTCTAACAGGAGTAGGGGTGGTAATGCTCGGGGTGGGAAAACCTTCTGAGGCCCTGGGTCTAGACCAAGGTACAACTTCAGGGGAGATAATAGTGAAAAATCTTTCTCCCTCCAATCCAAGACCAGGAGGGGAGAAAACAACATGAACACTCCCGAACTTTAGACTCCGAGAAACTCCAACAGATGGTATAATAGGAAAATGAGAAGCAAATATTGGAGTTTCTAAAGGAGGATAGTGAAAATCATCAGAAATACCTGGTTCAGCAGTAGAAGTACCTTCATGAAGGGCCTTTTCCTTTCTGATATTTTTCTCTGGGTTAGCTTCAAGTGTTGCTAAAGGCAGTTGTGGGGTAGACCTCATGTGTTTGCATCTAGAAGCCACAACTGAAACAATGGAGTCGCCAGTGGATTCACATCAATGGATTCATCACAGTGGATTCACTAGGTGCACTGTCACATACCCACTACCTCAATCAAATTTTTCGTTGATTTCTGTTGAATTAGAGCCCCCGAAATACCTACGAAGGCCTAGCGCAAGCTAGCTCTTTCCCTCTCTCTATTCCCATGTGATTGCGGGTCATGATCATAGTTCGAATAATCATGGTGCCTCTTTGTATTTCGCGCCTCGGTGCTACAGGGGTGTCGAATCGTTCGACTCTGCAACCGTCGAACCCCGACAGGGCTAGCGACCAGCCAATGGGGACGGATCCCAATAGGGCTAGAGAACAACAAATGAGAACATGCCCCATTGCACGGTTAAGTGGAGTACAGGTGGCAGAGGGGGAAATGCGACACAGTAGTCGACATGATAGGAGGGGGCCCCACTTCACATGTCACACTATTCCGGACCCCCCCCATTAAAGGTAGAATGACAAGGGGGGTCTAGAATTCACCTGAGCACCGTTGATCAAGGTGAATTAATCTCAACCGTTCATGAGTTG
>CBVK0100804397.1:0-11006 GCA_900067695.1 Picea abies
ATAGCCATGATATCCACTACAAAATTCAACCGAAAGAACGGTTTCATTTTAGGAGTTAACAAATACAATGACAAACTTGTCCAGAAAATCTTTGAACACCCCATTCATTAGACACATAAATGTAGCGAGTTCATTTTTCAACCCAAAGGACACCACTACAAATTCATAGTGTCCATACATTTTCCAAAAGGTAGTTTTTCTAGTATCTTCTTCTTTGATTCTCACTTGATGATAGTCTGATCTCAAGTCAATCTTGGAGAATATATTTTCTCCCTTCAGCTAATCAAAAATATAATCAATCATTAGAAAAGAATATGTGTTCTTGACTATAACCTTGTTTAGTTGTCTGAAGTCAATACACAACCTCAGTGTTACATGTTTTTTCTTGACAAAAAGAACTGGGGAACCCCAAGGAGAAACACTTGGGCATATGTACCCCTTCTTCAACAACTCTTCCAACTACATTTGCAATTCTTTTAGCTCTGGTGTGCTCATTTTGTAGGGAGTTTTGGACACTAGGGAAACTCTAGGCATTAAATCAATAGAGAAATATATATCCCTCTTTGGTGGCAATCCTGGAAACTCCCCAAATACATCCCCATATTCTTTCAAGAATAGATAATCTTCAAGCCTTGGCTCTTTATCCTTCATTGGCTCTTCCATATGGGCTGCATATATCTAGCACCCTTTTTTGAAACTTATTTTCAGTTGCAATTTTGAAATCTCTCAGACAAATATAGACCTTGGAATATCTTGCATTGTCCTTGAATTCTCTTCCTCATCAAGACATATGAAATCCTTATTATAGAAATCTAAAATAGCACGATGTTTTTCTAGACAATCAATATCAATCAAGCAGTCATAAGACCCAAGTGGTGTGATGTTCAAATTTTCCTTAGTGTTGATTCCATTCATGTTTACCAAGCAACTGTTAACAGGCTCATTGATTCATCTCTTGGTTATGGTAGCTAACAGAACTAACCAATACTTTTCATGCTCACATTTCTTGAATTTAAATATTTCAACTAGATTTGGATCTATATAGCTATGACTAGCTTCATAATCAATCAAAATAGTTATGGCCCAATTATCAATCTTACCTTCCACTTCAATCATGTGGGATTGATAGTATGTGTGTCTATTGTCCAAGGCTGCATAGATCCTTGGAATGCTTCTGCCCACGTCCGCTAATGTCTCCTCCTGCTTGATGTTATGCACAGTCATCATCTTATCTCCTCAGTGAGGACAATTTTTGTACATGTGATCTCTTTAACATCCCCAACACTTTATGGGTTGTTGTCTTGGCCTCTTTCCCAAGGAATGTGTCAATTTATGATCACCTTGAGATGAATTTCCTTGTTTATTCGCTTGAAAACTCTTGTTGATGAAAGGTGGCTTGAATCATTTCTTCCTTTGATCCATCTTATCTTTCTTCTTATCATTCCGGGCCTTTTGGAAAGTTTTCCTTCCTCTGTTCTACTCGTACAAATATTTAAACTTTCTTATGGTTTCTTCTAAATTCTCGGGCTCATCAAATTGAAATTAATCCTTGTAGAATGATGGCAGTACACTCAGAAACCTCTGAATTTTGACCTTCTCATCTCTAATTAAGCTCACATACTTGAGAAGTTCCAAGAATTGCCTCTCATATTCATCCATGGTCATGTTCCTAAGTTTGAGTTCATTTTCTTGTCATAATATTGCTATGAAAAGTATTGCTACTGGAAATATTTCTTGAACTACTTCCAATAAATTATCTTCTCATCAAGGTGTTTAACCTGATTAAGTCAGTCCCACCACATAGATGTATCTCCTTGAATATGGTAGGTTGCAATTATAGCTTCTACATTTGATGAGTAATCATGCAACTGGAAATATTTCCATATTCCTAGCAATCATGCTTTTACATCTTCTCCTTTCTTGTTCTCTCCAACAAATGGTGGTGGTTTGATTTTCCTCAAATCCCCTTGCAATATATTTGATCCATGTCTCGTCCTCCGATGCATGACAAGAGAAATACTTGGGTTTCTCCTAGACCTTGAACGTGGATATTTTTATCTAGTCGAGTGCCCTAGGGAATGATGATTTTGATGCCTGCTAATACTCCTTGATTTTTTAGATCTTCCATGATCAACCCTCTTACCATGAGATCTTGATGTTTCTATTTGAATTGCACTAACTTCTTGTCTTGTGCCAGAATATTTGTTGACTTTCTTATGTAGTATATTCATGTTTTGTAGTATCTTCTCCTGAGATTTCATTATTTTTTCATCATCGTCCCTAAAACTTTGCACTTCTCTTTACAGGTTTCTCATAATTACAGGCTTATTCTTTTCTCTTCTCTCATTATATTATGTCGTAGCATTTCCCATGCTGACATGCAGACCTCCAATCTCCTCCTCATGGTTGTAAGACCCTTGTGCATCACTTATATCTCTAGTTCTCATATATGAATTACAATATGTTTTGTGTACCTCTCATGCTACAAGAATGTGCATGCAACAATTGTTATTAGAATTAGGCACATTGAAAAATATTTATTAATTGGATTACAGGTAATTCTTCATTTCAAATTATGAAGAACAAAAATGCACTAATCAAAATTCTAGGTTAATATATGGCTTCTCCTCCTCAAATCCTTTCCAGCATGTAATCATTTTCTCAAAAATGAGGTCTGAGCTTAAAGTTATGGTCTCATGAAATTTAAATTGTTTCAACATTTTATCCTTGTATACTACAAGTGTCTTCTTTATCTTCCTTCACATTTTTGCATCGCCAGATTCCAAATCTAGTTCTACGGTTGTCTTCTATGGTTCATAATATTTCCATAGACTGCTCTTGTGCCCCAAATGCACCTCTAAGCAAGGAGTTATGCTCTCCATAAGTAAATTGGTATTGAAAATATACCCTCTATAGTTCCAATTGTAACTTTCTCATACGAGCTTCATTTTGCATTTGAAATAGCTCGTAGGAAATCTCTCTCTGAGTTCTTTTAGTTAAGATGCACAAGTAGGAAGTACCTTTGTACACCTTGTTCTCGTGTTTTTCGCTGCCTAAAAATGTTGTTTGGGCCCTCAAAATCACTCTGCAAATTTATGGCCTTCAAAAATCATAAAATTTCGTGGAAAATCAATTGTTTTGTTGTTAACCGTCCTTCAATCTGCACCGTCAATCTCAAAATTGGAAGAAATCTCAACAATTGATCCGTCAGACCTTCCCTAGATCCGCAGATGAATTTCTACCACCGATCGCCAACTCGAAGCAATATGGATTGTTTCTTTTACAACACTACATTGGTGATCGGCGATCGTATATTTCTTTGGTAAATCAAACTTGCTCATTGATTTCCCTGAAACTCGATCATCAGCCATCGCCCATCGGCCATTTTTCTTAAAAACCAAACTTGCCCATGAATCTCATTGACCACTGATCATCGACGATTGGCCATCGACGAATTTTCTAAGAAACGAACTTGTTGCAAATTTCGTCGAACCCTGACCATCGATGATCGGCCATCGGCCATCTCTTGGCTGACATGGCATGACATGTAAATCTTAATGTGGCATGACATGTGGATATGACATGGCACTCTGGATGACTTGGCATGACACGTGGATGTTGATATGGCATGATATGTGGATGTTGACATAGCAAGATATGTCATCATCCTCTCTCCTTTATCGGTGATTGGAAACTTCTCTTGGACAAATTGAACACCTCGCTAAATCTGTCGACCCTCGATCAATGGCCATCGATGATCAGTGATTTCTTTTGGACACATGAAACCTTTCACCAATTTCTGTTGACCCCCGATCATCAGCCATCAGCGATCGAAAAAAAAAATTGTCGAATGAAACTCTTAGCCAAACTTGTTGAACCGATCATCAGCCATTGGTGATTTATGTTGGAAAACTAAAACTCTTCGTGAATATCTCAAATCCAACCATCAGCCATTAATAATTTCTCTTGGAAAACTCCAACCCTTAGAAATTTTTAACTGAACCCTAGATGAATCTGGGTCCTTGATCTCCCATTCAAAATCATCTTGATCGTTGATTTGCCAAACTTCGGCCAACTCCACCAATGAATCGTGACCATCGATCTAATCCATTTCCCAATCATCCAAAATGAATCTCGACCATCAATCCTTTAACTTCACCAATCTATGAAAATCAATCATGATCGTCGATTCTCTTCCTTTTGCTAAACTCAAAAAAACTTATAAGTTTTTAATCAACTCACGATGAATCTAGACCATTGATCTCAAATTCAAATGCAATACCGATCGTCAATTCATAAAACTCTCATAGCTCCTTCGACCTCCATTGGAACGTGAATTTCGACCGTTTAGATCGAATCTAACTCTGTGATCATGTCGATTGATGCCATTAAACCTCTTAGACAGATATGAAGCATTTGAAACTCGAATTTGCTCACGAATTTGGGGATTTCACTCTGATTTTTCATTGTTTTCCCCTAAATATGTCATAGATTGAACTATGTAACAACGAGGCCCATACGGATCGTGTGTTGAACTTAAACCCTGGTAGCATTATGTAATGCACACATCCCCAATCTGGGTCACACTACTACCAAAACGACCCAATAAAATTTTTGATACCAATTCTAAATGTGGAAATAACATACACAACATGACATTCAAGCTTGTACAATGGCCCATGCTAATTAAAAATGTAAATGAAATTTCTTAGCTATGCATAGAAACAACTAAATTCATACAACATCATTCAACCACAGAAATAAAGATCTAAATGCATCATTCTACTCACAGCAAGTAGCTCTAACTAAGATAACTCGGAATAAAACACACAGCAATTATATCATCATTTAATGTAAATAAACACAACAAATAAGAACACTTATTTTATGAAAATATGCAACCCGCTGCAGAGGACGGAAGTTCCTCCTAACCGTATACTTTTTGTTCTAGTTCTCAATAGAAATTCAATCCCGAGTTGGGGATATGAATCCACAAGAGACGGTGGTTCCTAAGGCTAGCTAATGTCCCTCTCTCAACAGTGAATTCTCACAGCTAATTCTAGTCCACCAGCACTCTTCCCCACAACCCCGACAATCCAAGGAATGGGATCCCCCTTCACTACTCACATTCCCTCAGGCCTTCCCACTCCGGTCTAGGGATTCTAGAACAGGTTGGACAAGAATATCTATGTTGGGACCTCAGAATTTCTACAGCTGCAACAAGAATTTGCACAGTAGCAAAACGCTTGCTTATTTTGACAATTTCCGAATAGAATATTGCTCATAGGCCTGCAACCCCTCTTCCCATGAAATTATAGCTCCAAACAACTACCATGCATTCCCTCTATGGCTACCTTTAAGATTCAACACTCATAGCTCTCTTGCTATCCAAAAATCTCCATGTCAAAAGTTCTCTACATGCAAAAATGTGAATGTCTAATTCTGCTCTTCTACCCATGTGAATTTCCTCTTTCTCTTGCTTGCTTGAGTTACACTCTTCTCCAAGATGATTGTACTAAATCCCCATGCTCTCAATAATTATGGGATGTGACTTCTCACACCCACCCTCTTACATGAATTCCATGATTAGGCACTAGAACACTCAACAGATAATGGAAGGTTCATGGTAGGGATAATTTAGAAAGAAAAAGGTTTGGGTTTAATAGACATGGGTAACTATCCCCCTTGGACCCCTTCCCTCTCTTGTGGAAATTCAGCCCTCAAATCTGTCTGTGTCCATCTGCAGATGGAGATACATTTTATTTATTATATTCAATTTACATTATTTATATATTACATCGCTTGGCCCTCGGCCATACATTACATTTATGATATACATTTCTAGTTTGGGGTTTGAAAATGGGGATGTTACACAATTGAACAATGCACATCCTTGAACAATGTAAAGAGAATATTTTATGACAACTTGAATGATAGTTTCATCTTTATGGTTCCAACATTATTGCATATTTTTCATCAATCATATTGTTGAACCACAACCTCCTCTAATAACACCAATAAACTTTGATTGGAAAAAGAAGCAAGAAGCATGGGAGTATTTTCTGAGAAAATGAAGATGACTAGAAGGATTTCCATCATCGACCAAGAGTAAATCCAGGGTCAGCGATGGGGGATTAGCTTCTCATGAGATCCCTCAAGTAAAACCCTAGTCGAATTGCATTGGAAAACTTAATTAGAAGATACTACAAGCATGCCAAACAAAGGGAAGAAGAAAGCATTGACTAGAAGACATGAAGAATATACATTGGAGGAATTAATGAAGAAAAAAACTGCAAGAAGAATGCAACACTATAAACCCACGGTCAATCTTCAGAAAAATGAATGGGACAAAAGACAAAAAAACAAAGGTTGAAATATGTGACACCGCAAACCCTCATCAAACCATAAAAGGAGGTTCTTAAGAATGATCAGTGGCTAGAGCGCTAACCTTATCCAAGTCAAATGATGATTGGCAAGATGTGAAAGTGGAAGCAGCCCCAACGGTTCCTAAGTTGGACAAAGATCAATGGTTGGTGGAGACAAGCTTTGTAGCCTTGTGATTGTCAAAGAACATTGAAAGTATGGAAGTCAACAAGTCAGGTCCAGTTATATTTAGAATGCCATAACTAGATCAATTAATTCTGGGTATTAGAGAAATACCCTAAAGTCATTTGGATGTAGAACCTAGTCTTACTTCGATGTGGAGTCAACTATATGAACAAGGAAGAGTCACTGATATATTATGGATCCAACTACTGTAGAGAGAAGGAAATTGGATAAACGTCATACCTAGAGAGAGTGACAATGAATTATTCTAATTGAAGATCTCACAGAAGCACCACCACCATCACCCTATTGAATTTAGTCATTGAATATCAAATGCTATTGACTAAGGGTTGCAAGGAAGAGATGCGACTAGAGAAAAATATTTTTGTAGAATATAAATACCAAGATTGCTAGACACAAGCAGTCAGACAAGAAGTTGAAGAGACATCAGTCAAAGCGAATAACAATAGTGAGTCGACAAACCGTGTCAAAAAGTTGAATCGGCTAAGACCTTCGACACCTCTGCATTTGAAATTGAAACCCTTGACAACCATAAAAATGGCACACTATTACCTTCCTCTCTATGAAGGACATGAAGGTCCAAGAAGACATCAATTCATCTGTGAACAATTCTAGGACACAATGGGCATAATAGATGAGACAAAACAAATGCCGCAATTTTCTAGGACACTAAGAAAAAGAGCCCTCACCTGCTTTATGAATTTCACTGACCACCAAACAAGAACCAAAGCAGAAATTCATAGTAATTTCTTGTTGTTTTTCAAACTGCAAGACATTAAGCACTTGGAAGCACAAAAATTAAAAGAAATCAAACAAATGTCAAGTGAGTTAGTACAAGAATATGAAAAATGGTTTAAGGATTTCCTCAGTCAAATTCCATACACCATCGACAAATAATTACTCATACATGGTTTGTTGCATAACTATTGTTATTCCTTAACCTTGTTTTTGACTAATTGGGTGTCCTTAGTCCCTATCCTACCCATTTTCCATGATTTTTATTAAACTATGTTTTTCCCTTCTTAGCTTGAAAGCTTAATTTAAATATTTTTATGCATTTTTTAAATGATTTTGAAGTTTTTGAAGATTATGATATGATATGAAAGATTTCTATCACATCACTTGTCTTTTCCTCATTTGAATTTTCAAATTTTGTCAAAGTGGAAATGGTGGTGCAAGAATAATGTTATTCTTGTAGCGCCAGGAATAATCATTATTTTGCATGCACCACCCTACCCAGATCATGTTCTAACATTCAAAATCATTATTAGAGGATTTTCTCATCTCTATATGATCTATTTCAGGATTAGTATTCTTATGATGACAACTAAATCCAAAGGATCAATCTATACTCTCCAGCTCAAAATAAAATCAACACGCTCGATTATCATTCCATATGAATGAAATCATTATCTTCTTATTTTAGTATATCTTTCATTCTACGTATGCTTTGTAGGTAAAGATATAACTCTTAGTTTTCAATAGACCTCGAAAGTTTGAGATCAAACCCTCGATATTCTTAGAAATTGTCTGCAACATTGTATAAGTGTTATGGCGCCCAAAAAGAGTGGTCAAATAACCAGATTAGAGACTAAAGGGATAGAATTGCTAAAAGAATTTCCTCAGATGGCGCAGAAGTTCAAGGATGTTGGTTGGTTCGACTTCTTCTCGACATTACAGGGTCATGACAAGTAGATCTCTATGATGTTTTCTCAGAATTTTGATGGTTTTGAATCCGTAGTTGGTAAAATTTTGATGCACGTGACAAGGCATTCCATAGCCAAAGCCTACAGGTTACCAATATATGGGGAAAGATGGTGGAACAAAGAAAATGTAGTTATGCAGTTTTTAAATTAGTTTTTAATTCCAAAAAAGAAAAACCCCAACTGGAGCAAGGGTATCCCACACAACTAGGTGAGGAAATAATGGCACACTTCCCTATTGATTATCCTCATGTACATTACATGTGAAGGAAGATTTTCTCTGCTCCATCTCTATCATATTAGACTGTTGATCCATGTAAATGGTGATTACACTCCTAACCTACCCTTTTTCTTATTAAAACGTTTATCCAAGATGTCTAAGAGGATCTAGTCACATCATGCCACAACAAAAAATAGTCTTTTTCATCAGGGGTTGATCAGAATGTTGGTATTTGTTTCCTTAAATGAAGTTCAGAGGTCATGGGACTAGTTAATCCAGTCATTAAAACCTAATCTACATGCAACTAAGTCTAAAATTGTCAAGGAGAAGAAACTTGTAAAAGAGAAGTAGACCTCTCATGCCACTGAGGTTTTGATGAAAGAACATTCCCCTACAGCCAAGGTAAATCGTGCTGGCAAGAAAAAATTACAAACCCAGAAATGTAACGACCCTCTGTTATGCCTAAGAAAATTCGAATCATACAAGGTATTTTTTTTGTTTTTAACCATGGCGCAGTCTAACCATCATCGCCATCAAACAAACATCAACATTTAAATATCCATCGTGCGCAAGAGTAAACAATTCTAGAAATTTCACATGTCAACTTAAGTAATGGCGCAAGATTAATCATCAGTTATGTTCATTGTGCGAGGAAATCAATCACATAAATTCAATCACAAATCATTAAATCCAAGGTGCGCGTGTGATCCAATTACTAAACTGGACATAAATCAACATCATTATAATGAGCACACTTAATCTAAGCACTTAGGAAATCCTACATCAACATAGTTACACTACGCACGAGTAATCGAAAGCGTAATCATTGGGCATCATCATTTGTCCAAGGTGTAAGAAAACTCATTACAAATCAATAGATTTTTATGGCACATGGATAAACCACCCATAGGACCATCCACACATAGATTTGATATCATGGCACAACAATTATCAGTTTAATTTTTAAGGTGCATAAGCAAATAAATGCATAATCATCCAAACATCTCATCTATTGAAATAGTCGACATATTTAGCACCTATTAAACATGACAAGGAGCCCAAAGAGAAGACAAACCACATGACAAGTTATAGGTCCTTAAGGATGTGTGATTACAAGGGAGGGTTTTAGTGAGTGTGCAAAATAAATTCTTGTAGAAACCAAAAGGATATAAGAAATAGCAAAGGTCCACCACAAAATAAGACATGAGATAAAAACAGTCTAAATAAAATATTAATGAATGTAAAAATTTAAGATCCAACATGTGTCTGGTGAAAAACCAAGAGCATAAAGTGTAATCTCTTCGAAACTGTGGAATAGTTATGTCAACCACTTGAATGAGATCCTCCTGAGCATTGAGGTAAGCCTATTCAACCAATTAATAAATAAAAATAAACTTAACATCTAATTAAACATTTTTAGTAACCATGAGAGAACACACGCTGGACATAAGGTATTTTTCAAATCGTAGGGTTGGAATCAAGGGGAAATCATAGAGATAAATGATAGATATCACCTAGGGTTTCCCACACTAAAATCATAAAAACAAGGGAAGAATTGTCGAGTGTGAGAGGTAAAATGTTGGGTGTTAGGATAACAAAATGATGAGCACAAAGGTGAAAAAAGAACGCAGAGACAAAACAAGCAATACCTAACTAAAGCGTGGGAAAATATCACTAAAACGATTGGCAATGTACACCAATCTCACTGGGCAGGGGCACGATGTTGAAGGCATTTCCACGTGTCAATACATAGTGCACGACTCTAAACCGGTTAAGCAACACTTAAAATATTTCGCTGCCATTAAAGGTGCAGTGGTAAATCCGCCTAGAACTACTCAACATAAATTTACTCTGCCACTTTATGGTGCGGTTCTTCAACCGTCAACTAAACATTAAAGAAAACTTCCATAAAAAAATATACGGTGTAGGCGAGTAAGTCTCCTCACTCACGCACACCAATTTGAATAGTAATCCGGGCATAATACTAAATTGGAAAAATAAAACGAATCTATTCTTTTATGGTAAATTTTGAGGAAGGAAAAGAGCCTTCAACAAATATTATGATCCTGCTGGGCGCACTTACTAAGAGTGTGTGGTTCGCAAGTGGCACCCCAAAAGTCCATCCCAGCATGATCCCAAGAGACAGACTAAATCCAGTTTAGAAAAATGCAAATTCCGTCCAAGTATGAAGGTGTTCGTTGCCCGTAATAAATCATCAATCAAGGTGATAAAAAAAAGGGTAAGGTTGGGAAACGCAATAAAGGAATTAAACAATGGTAATTCGTGATCATTTTCCAATCACGTCACAAGATTTAATGTTGGAAACACAATAAAATAATAAAATACGGCGAGTCCAATATTTAAAAACGATACCCAGTACCGAAACTGAATGGTGTTAAAAGATTATAAAAAGGGGGGGTCAAAGATCCAAAGCAATGTAGAGAGTATCGATGTTATTCACCGAGGTACACGCGGAGGACCTCACGCAAATGAAAAAAAAGGGAAGCACCCAAATG
>CBVK0100804407.1:0-11214 GCA_900067695.1 Picea abies
GTTGAATATACTATTCATCAAACACATAAAAGTTGTTGGTGCATTAGTTAATCCAAATAGAATCACTAAAAATTTGTAATGTTTGTAATGTTTTTTGAATGTTTTTTTGTTTACGTCTTCGTCCCTTATCCTGACTTGGTGATAACCAGATCTCAAGTCTAGCTTAAAGAATATTTTTTCTCCTCCAACCTGGTCAAAGAGGTCATTCATTCTAGGTAAAGGGTACTTATTTTTAATCTTCATTTTATTCAGTTGACGATAATCAATACACAATATTAGTGTTCCATATTTATTGTTAACAAACAAAATTGGTGATCCCTAAGGTGAAACACTTGGTCTAATGTATTATTTATCTAACATTTCCTGTAAGTAAATTTTTAGTTCGGTTAATTCATAAACACTCATTCTATAAAGTATATTTGATACTGGGGAAGATCCAGGTAGAAGATTGATAGATAAATATATCTCTCTCCTTGGATGTAGTTCTGGTATCTCTTCTACAAATACGTCTTTAAACCCCTAAAGGAATGCAAAGTCTTCCAAACTTGGTTTTCTTTTTTTTTTCCCAACAGGTTAGTTACTTGAATAACATATACTTTTCAACCCTTTTTAAATCATTTCTTGAATTGCATTGTTGATATTTGTCTAATAGAAACTGATTTTATGATTCCATGTACTGTTCTTGTTGTATTACTTTCATCCTTGTATTTAAAAGACTTTTCATAACAGTTTAATATCACTTTATTCCTTTCTAACCAGTTGATGCCGATAATTATGTCATACGACTCTAAGGGTAATACGTTCAAATTTAACTTTGTATTGTGACCACGTATACTGAGTTCACAATCATAAAAAAAAATGTTACCTTTCTTTTTTTTCCTGTTTCTAGCTATACTAACCAGGATTTAACATGTTTTACCTTCTTTAACTTTTTTTATTCTACTAATGTTGGAGAAATATAACTTAGACTAGCTCCTGGGTCAATTAGTATAGAGACATTGTTGTTATAAATTTTACCTTCAATTTCCACAATACTGGATTGATGATTTTCTTTCATGCCATCCAAAGTTGCATTGATATTATGAATTCTTCTGCCAATATATCCAACTGTTGAAGCCTCTTGAAGGTTTTGGAATGAAGTCCTTACTGATGGATTTAAGCATGGACAATTTCTCCTTAGGTGGGGTTCTCCACACTCCCAACATTTCAATGGTTCTATGGGACTGTCCCCTACCTTCTTGAATCCCAAATTGATTGGTTTATTTCCCCCTTGAGTATGCTATGTGTTATATGGATATCCCCTCCTTTGGAATCCTTTAGTCATGTTACATAAATGGGCCAATTGGGAACCTTTCTTACACTGATTCAATTTATCCTGCTTCTTATATTTCCAATCCTTAGGAGTTTCGGATATTTGTTTATACTGTTCATAACACATTTGGGATTTCCTAAATACCTCATTTAAAGATTTAGGATTATCAAATTCAATTCTTTCTTTATAATACTATGGTATACAGCTCAAGAACCACTGAATTTTTACTTTATCTTCTTTTATATAGGGCACAAACCTCAACAGATCTAGAAATTTATTAATCAGATCATCCATAGCCATTTGTCCTAGTCACAATTCAAAAAACTCTTTAGTATTTCTTTTGTAATAACTTTCTAATAGCTATTGTTTCTTGAAAATGTTTTTGAATTTTGACCATTCCATCTGTTTTTCTTTCATTCCTTTCACTAGTTTCAAATCTTTCCACTAGATACTAGGTTTTCCTTTTAAGTTATAAATGGTCAATCTAACCTTCGTATTACTAGATTAATTATAAATATGAAAGTATTTATTTATGTCTAGAATCCAAGCTTCAACTTCCTCACCAGTCTTTGATTCCCCATCAAAGGTGGAGGGTTTTATCTTTTTCAATTCACCTTCCAGGTGATCCAATTGTTTTCTCTTCTTTCATGTAGATGCCTTATTTTCTATCATGTGTGTGTGTCCTCAGAAGAGATGTCTTCTCCTTATGTTTGATGACTAGGATTCTGTGAGGAATTTTTACTGACCTCCTCTTCCATCTCATTATTTATTGGACTCTTCATTGTTTCTATGTTGCGTAACAACATTTCATTTATTTCCAATTGATCTTCTTGAGCTTTCTTTAACTTTTCATTATCCACTTTAAACACGTGTAATTACACAATAATATTCCTCATCATTTCCAATACTTGGGTTGCTGAACTTGCATCACTATGATGTTTGGGATATCTAGGTAGCTCTTGATTGTGGTTTCTATCAGATCTATCTCCTTCTCCATTCTGCACTGACATTTTTACAAAAGAGAAATTTTTCTGTTTGTAACAATAAATATTATTTGTTATATTTTTCCTTCAGAAAAATATATTTCTAGTGTTTCCATTAGGCCTAAGTGTTGTAACCAATATATCTCATACCATATTCAATGTACCTAAAAAATTTATAAAAAAAAAAATTGTTGAAGGGGAGAAACTAAAGTCTATTTGACAAAGACATCTTAGACTCAACTAATGTCTTTCAATCAAATCCTTTTCTGAAACATTACTCTGGTTTAAATTCTAAAATGTTAATCCAAACTATCCATAAGAGGACTAACACTCTACCCATAAAACATATCGTTCTTGCTCTATTTTATAGTGCATAAAAGTTCCTCCATTCATTATTTATTTCTAGACTAGGAGGAGAAGACCCTTATCAAACTTGTATTGTTTTTATGCTAGGAGGGATAAATCCTAACCATGAAGATATATTCTCATATATTTTATGTTATTCTTGTTTGTACAAAAGGTTTCTCCCCACTAATTTGTATTTAGACTTGAGACAAAGAGGCATACTTAAATAGGGTCCTAAAAGACTCCATGGTATAATCTCTCTAGGATTATATCATGCATATGATAACCTGTTGTTTAATAAAAGTATTTTACAAAAAACAGGCATATGATAATCCTACTATTCAACTATGTTACAATATCCATGTATGTGAAGGTAAGGTGGCTCTTTAATGTGTAGGGTTGAGGACAACTAAAACCTATGCTAGGTGCCGACAATTTTCGTTGTTGCATTTAAGGTGTAGGAATGTGTGTCATACCCTATTTACTTACCATGTACCTGAAAGATTTGATGCCTTAGACCCATGTCCATTTTTTTCCCTCCACTTCTCATATTTCACATGGTAACTGACAACATACTGTGTCATTTCTCCCACTACGAGTGATGGGCTCGAGGCACCATCACACTCACTGCATTTTGACCCTTGCCTTGTTTCACTAGGCTTCCCTCTACAATGTTATTCTTTGCGACTTGAATACTTTATATGGGTTATACCTGGTATACTTAGGTGCAACAAACTACATGTAGGAAAATCAACGTGGTTTCATATGACCAGGTAAGATATCTGTGTGTTAATACAATTGTTTTTTGAAGTTTTTTCTTGTATTGTGCTTTGTTTCTCTGTTAACATTTAAACAATAATTTTGTAGCTTTATGAGTTCCTTTCAAAGTTAGAGAGCCCATGGATAAAAATTATACTATAAGTAACAATAGTGTTCGATTATACAATTACCCATTTTAATTTCTTACCACACCTGGATTAGGTTTGGACATAATGCAATATAATTCTGTGCGATTTTGTAAGTAATTATTTTCATTCTTGAATCTCTTCATAGATGGTTTTCCTTTCTAACTATGGTGAAAATCAATCCAAAACCCTTTGATAGATAGTCTCCCAGACTGCTTGTCAAAATATCTATTTGAGTTCTATTATTATTTCTGTTGTTCTGAACTGAGATCCTCGGTGTTGTTTGTATCCCTATTCCTATGTAAAAACACAAACGTTTTGTTTAGTTACCCTATGGTAAGACTCTATTGGTTCCATGAGAAACATTGATGGTATAAATCCCTTAACACACATTCGTTTTCCTCTATAATTATTCAAGATATATCTTGGTTCCATTCGTTAGGGGACCCATATTATTTAAAATCCCTCGTATAACATTTTTTTTTTTTTTTATAAATGGAAATTCATATCGAATACCATGTATGCTACTTTAATTGGTCTTCTATTTATTTCTTTAAATGAACACTATAACCCAAATTCATTCAAAATATCCTCCTATTGTATGCACAATGATTAGGTTTTGCAAGGGTTTGCACATTTTTGCATTGTCATGATTTAACAAAAAATTATTTTTTTTTCAGGAATAATTCATGCACATAGGTTGTAGTATTTTATGTCTCTGTAAATACTCTCGGCAATTAGACACTGTAAAAACATACTTACTATAATCACTTCTCTCTGTAAGAAATACTTACTTTAATTACTTATCTGTAAATACTCATTGCAATTGCTTCTCTATAATTTATTCTCAGTTATTATTCTCTGTAGAAAAATTTATTGTGAGTGCTCCTATGTAATTGTTATAAGTAATTATTCTCAACAATTATCCTCTGTAATTTATCCATTTTGATATGATGTGGTAAAAAGTTCCTTTTTGCATTGTACTGGTTAAACTTCATAGTAACCTTTGTGTAATTTAAAGAATTCAATGAAACCTGTAATGGATTTATATATACAAATATAGATCTTTGCTATGACATCTTATTTTGAATTTACACTTGATTTGTGTATGGATATGATGTTAATGATGGATCCCTTTTCTTGCAATAGAATCCATCAAACTAGTATGAGCCAGATATTACTTTGCGTGGGTACAAGAAGATGACTGGATTTCCATCTAGGCCCAAGATAAATTTACACCCTCTTCTTATTTTATTTACCTTGTTCGTTTAATTAATTTAGGTATAGTATTACTACTTTTGTTTTTCCCTTTTGCAGGTTGAAATCATAAGTTTGAATTTGTGAAGGGAGGTGTTCTGTATTCAAAATTTACTCAGGTTCCATGGCTTCTTATTGAGATTCACTTCCACGAGTCAATGAGAGATTTGCGCTCGCTTACTTATGTTATAAACAATTATTGTAGATTCTTTAAATTTTGTTTAAACTAGCTACAAAATTCTTGGGTATATAACACCCAAAATGTATTAATAATTTTCTTGGTCAACGACATATCGACTGTACAATTACACTTTATCATAACACTCAGGGATTTACTGTAATAGATAACTCTCTTCATTAGTATATAAATATATATATTTATGGGACTTTTAATTCTTCTCTATTTATGATCAGTCATGATCACATGAGATTATTATTCACTCTACTAGTTCAAAATATATATGAAGAATTAAACCTACATGGTTTACTTATTTTTCTTCGATATAATCTGATTTTCTATGGTTTCACTTGTTTCTTTTCTGAAGTAGTTTGTTTTGTGTGTGGTAATTTAAGCAGTAGGAAAATCAATAAATATACTATGGCCATGATGCACACCCATACAAATTACTATTTATATATATACATTAAACATATAACACTTCTAAAAAACAATACTAACATGTATTTTAAATAGTGGGAAAATCTACAAATCTATCATGGCCATGAGGAACACTTATATAGATTATTATTTATATATACATAAAATCAACCATATAACACTTCAAAAAATGAAAGTACATAGTTAAGATACATATCTGAACAATCGATGCTAAGAAAAAAAATGGAATAACCATGTTCCTGCCAACCTTAGAAACATAACAACCATGATCACTTGTCTTGATTATGCCCTAGCCTGGCCATGACTCCATAAGGGAAAATTGAGTATCACTCCTTAGCCACTGTCACCTTGAACATTTCATAAACATTTCTTTCCTAACACCATATGTGCTCATAACAACAAAAAAAATTGTATCCACAACATACTAAGAAACGTCCTACCTACCACACATGTTGTATTTATCTCATGCCTAAGACTTTCCATTCCTTTCCCTCGGGAAAGTCACATTTTTACAAATCCCTAATTTTTAGGGGCTACTAGTGACAGAAATCAACTTCGGACACTTGTAAAAATAAGCTCTGAATTAACTCAAACATGTTCCCCACTCATGGATTCATAGTCAAATATTTTTAACCTGGTTGTTCCATTTGTCTTCCAACATTAAATTTATTAAAAAATTTATCTCATACATGTGTCCATCAAAAGAGGACAGTTTGCAAGTCGAAACTTCATCCAAAAGTAATTAAAATAATAATTACATACTTCCACAAATCTAAATTCAAATTTCCATAAATGGAAATTTATTATTTTGAAAAATTCAAGGATATCACAAGGTCAAGGACCAGTAGTTTGTCATAACTTTCAAAACCCATGGAACTATGCAAGAGACTTCCCACATCCACCTACGACATGTACGTACATGGCACTACATAAAACCCAAAGATTTCTAGTATTTGAGATTATTGGGATCATCAAATAGTAGAGAGGATCACAAAATTGTTGTGCGAGTACAATGACTTATTCCTAGAAACATTCTGAGAGATGAAGAGGATACAAGGAGATATAGGAGAGATGAATATCCCATTGAAGCTAGAATCAAGACTTATAATACAAAGGCTATATAGATTGAATCCAATATACAAAGAGAATATGAAGACATAAATTGAAAATATGCTAGAAGTTGGTGTTATAGAACCTATAGAAGAGTCAGAATGGATCAATCCCATGGTGGTGCAAAAAATGAAGCAAGGAGGGATCAAGATTTGTGTAGATTTAAGAAAATTGAATGATTCTTTCCTACATGATAATTTTCCTACCCCATTTATAGATGAAGTGTTGGAGAATGTAGGGGTCAAGAAGCTTATTCTTTTACAGATGAATTTTCAGGTTATTATCATATAAGGATTGTGCCAATAGATAGCTACAAGAAAAAAATTTCTACAGAGTGGGGATCATTTCAGTATACAATTATGCCATTTGGATTGAAGTATGCACCAACCATTTTTTCAAGAGTATTAGTAGCATCTTTCAAGGAGTTTATTCATAAATTTTTGGAGGTTTACTTGGATGATTGAACAGTGTTCAATTTGCTAAAATATCATGTTGAATTATTAAGGATGATGTTGGATAGATGTAGACAGCGTCAGATCTCATTAAATACTAACAAATTTTATTTTCAATACACCTTTGGAATTTTTTTAGGGCATGTGGTGTGTAAACAAGGTCTTCTAGTTGATCCTGCCAAAATTGTTGTCATAGTTAACTTACCACCACCAAAGTCAGTGCACCAGCTGAAGAGTACATTGGGCCATACAAGGTATTATAAAAAATTCATTAGGGGATATGCATAGATCATTATGCCAATGGATAATTTAATGAAGAATGATACTAAGTACCAATGGAATGATGAATTCTAGAATAGTCTTGATATTTTGAAGGAAAATATGGTTACTGCATCGATTTTAGTATTTTCAGATTGGGATAAATATTTTCATGTGCATGTAGATGCATCTACAATTTCATTAGGAGTAGTATTAAACCAATGAGGATAAGGTGATATAGATCTCCCTATTTCATTTGCACATATAATTTTTTCAGATTCAGATAAGAACTACAAAACCACATAAAGAGAAGGATTAGCAATGGTGTATTCTTTCCAGAGATATAAACATTACTTGTTAGGAAAACACTTTAAGATGTTTATAGATCATTCATCTATGAGATACTTAGTTATTGAGCCAGTGTTAGGGGGGAGGATATGCATATTTCTATTACTATTTCAATAATTTGACTTTGAAGTTGTGGTGAAGCTTGGAAGATTCAATGTAGGACCAGATCACTTGTCCAGGATAAGAAATGAAGAATAACCCAATAAATTCATATTTTTCTGACATTATTGAGTTTTTGAGTAGATGAATTGCACCAAGAGAATTTACTAGTGTGTATAAAAACAATTTCGTGGTTAGAGTTGCAATTGCATGACATTTACACAAACTTGGACCATATAGCATCTTGAGGAGATGTGTGATGGAGCATGAAAGACCCATTATCTTGGCGGAAGCACATGACAGAATTGTAGGAGGAAACTATGAAAGAAAAGATACCACACACAAGGTATTACATGCATCATTAAGAGTAGGGAAGCCATCCAGGAGGGATGAGATTCCACTAAGACCACAAGTTACTTTAAAAGTGTTCGATAAATGAGCAACAGATTTTGTACATCCAATTAATCCATCAACAATAATATTACGAGGAAGATATATTATTACAATGAAATAATACTTAGCCAGAAGGGAAGATGAAACACCAATAAAGGATTGTAGCACAAACACCGCAACACACTTTTTATTTGCGAATGTAGTAACAAGATTTGGATGTATAAGGATATTTATGAGTGATAAGGGAACCCACTTCATCAAAAATACAATTGAGGCAGTGCTTGAAGAGTTTAATATATACCACCAGAAGATTACTCCTTACCACCCTCAAGCAAATGGCATAGTAGAATCCTTCAACAAGATTTTGGAGAATGCCTTGACAAATATTTGTAATGTAAATAGATATGATTTTGATTTGAAGCTACCAACAATGCTTTGGGCCTATAGAACTAATTGAAAGAAATTAATAGGACAAACATCCTTTATATTGGTGTATGGATAGGAGGCATTAATTCCTTTAGATTATTTAATGCCAAGTTTGTGCAATGCAACAATCATAGACATGATGAAAAAGGGCACAACATAGGACAAATTGGATCAACTGATGGAATTAGAGGAAGACATAATCATGGTGAGTTTCCATCAAGAATTACATAAAGCAAAGGATAAAGCATGGCATGATAGAAATATCAAGAAGAAGAAGTTTAAGGAAGGATATTTGGTTCTCCTCTATGACAGTAAATACATACAACACCCAGGGAAGCTTGGAATGCATTGGCTAGGGCCATATAAGATAAATTTTGTTACAGATGGAGGTGTTGTACAAATGCAAGGCTTAACATGAAAGGAAGTGCAAGGAATGGTGAAAGTTAGTCAATTGAAACTATTTAGGGATAGTTCACCTACTAACTCTCAATAGTTGTAGTGCAACAAGTAGACTTGTACATATTGTAAATAGTAGGAGCTAAAAGAATAAAAAGGAAGATAAAAACAAAAAAATGAAGAAAATTTCAAAAATGAGTAATTAGGAGGAATAAGTAGCTCATGAATGATATCGCGCCACAAAAAGTGCGACATAATTTGGAATATTGTGTGCATGAAACTTAGACACTTCTTAAATGACTAGAAAAGGTGAAAAATAAGACATAACATTAATGGTCGGGCTTATAAAAAGGGAGAAGAATGGGAAAGTTTGATACTTAGTGAATTTTGAGAAACTGATCACTTGAGAGCATGAGCAAAGGGTGATAGTAAGATAATAATTCAATTTATTTAGTGCAAGAAAATTTCATTTGCACCCCTGAAAGTTAGAACTCCTAGTTGATTTGTGTTAGTAACCCGACAATCCGATAGGAAGAAAGAATGAATGGAAGAACTAGAGCATTTTGTCGAGTTGGGGGACGTAAAAAAATATGATACTGAATTGATCAATCCCACTATAGTAGAGGAAGAATTATCAACCATAGAAAATGTGCAAGTGGGTCAAAGCACAAAAATTACTTATGGCAGCGCAAACCCTAGTTCTGAAAACCCTACAGAAAAGGAAAAAAATAAACAATATGTCGAAGAAGAAGTAAAAGGACAATAGGAAATGGAGAGAGAAGAAGAAAAAGAACCCAAGTATGAAGCCATAGAAGAAAACCTAGCCATGGTTCAAAAGTGGAAATCACCAAACGTGGTGGAAATTACATTACCCCATCTTCTTGATGTTGTAGTCGCAATAGAAGACATGTAAGGGAAGGTTCCAAAATTAAAGTATGCCGACGATGACATAATCGACACATAAAAGTTTCCATACTTCGCACAAGAAGCATAATTGGAGGACAGGGGGGAGGTTGGAACCCTACGAAAACCTATTCTAGAGCCTGCGTAGTGGGTCATAAGTCTCTATAATTCAGGCGTGATGAATCTGTTGGACATACTGGATTTTGGGGGTGGTAAAAATGTGGGACTTTTGTGAAAAAATTATTGGCCAAGGTACATGGAGGTATCATGTGGATGGACATGCTAGTCCCCATAGACTTGAATCTCATATCTAATATCACAACATTTCCTACTAGTGGGGCATAGCCAGAAGATTAATTGTACAATAGAACTAGAGATAAATAAATTGCAGAAGAAGTGAAGGTCCAGTTAGGGACAAATAGATGAACCCAAGGAATAATCATTAAGAATATCACTGACCATGAAACAAAGTTTTCTACAAAATTGATGGCTTGCAAACTATTTAGAAAGTGCAGAAAGGAAGAATCCCTAATAGGAGTGATAGAAATAGTTGTGCAGTGCACAAAGAGCATAGTGTTCAGTTGGGAACCTTACTTGTTGATTAAATTATTGGTAGATTGTAGAGATGCATAGGATAATGGAATGAAATTCCATTAATCATGGTTTCTAATTCTGATAGCATTGCTGGGATGGCAGGAGCTCAAGTTTTCATATTTTCTAGACAAAAAGGGGAAATTTTATGCAACGTGCTACGAAATGTTGTGGTAGGAAAAGGACACCAAGAACCAGTAGGATAACAATGCATTATTCTCCATGTTCTTGGAGGATATGCAACAAAAGAAAAACAATATATAGAGGATACCAATGGAGGTAGTGAAAGGAAATGAAGGGATTTCAAAATTCAAAGATTCAAGACATCATTTACGGATCCAGGCCACAAGGGACCAAAAGAAGAAGTGGTTGGAAATGAGCTATTGTAAAAAACATGAAGAAGTGGACTGAATCATTCAAGACTGGCCTACATATTAGAAGGTTCCAACAACACAAAAGAAAGGGACAAAGCCTAAAGAGCCAATAGAACAAGGAACATCCAATAAAACAAAGAGTCCAATAGATAATACAAGGCTTCAGAGCATGACCAAGATTCAGGAAGCAACGCAACTACAAAAAATCCTACAAAGTAAGAGACAATATCCAGGATAGAATTCAAAGGACATGGAGAGAAGGATAGTTCTCATCTGTAGAAAGAAAAATATGGGGAAACAATAAAGAATAAAAATGGGGCACAAACCTGAGCCCCAACTAAGAAGAGAATGTTAGAAAAACAGGACCGCGGAGCAATAAAATAAAACAAATGAAGAAACAAAACACAGAAGACACATAATACAAGAGAGACACAGATTTACGT
>CBVK0100804412.1:0-12011 GCA_900067695.1 Picea abies
TGGACATGTTTTTCCATTATGGACCCCCCTTGACTTTGTCTTAAAAGGTAACCCGTTTTTTTCTATTTCCCTCTTGTTTTATGTGATTGGGGTTTTACTTTATGTGATTAGGGTTTCATGTTATGTGAATAGGGTTTTACATGTGTTTATGGTTTTTATAATTGATATTAATATTAATTGACATTTTAATTAATATTTATATTAATTAAATGTCAATATTTAATTATAATTTTTAATTACCCTAACACCTCTCCCTCACCATAAATCAGACCCTACCCCCTAGCATTCTATTACAATCACTCACCTCTCTCTTTCCTATTTGTTGTGGCTACCTTAGTTGTTCTCCCTTGGTGATGGTGTGGCCTCCTCTTTGGACTATCTTCTCAAATCTGAGGTATTTTTCTTAGACACCATTTGGCTGGAAGCTACCTCTGGAAATTCTTATTTATTGGAGATGAGGGTCGGACCCACTGACCTGCTTCTTATCCTCTCCATTAGATGTTAGTTTTCTTAAGAGAGCCACAGACCTGAGGGAAGGTGTCACAGCTTCTCTTCTTGGCTGCCAAAATAGTTTTTGAGGGCCACAGATCAAAAGGAATAGGTGTCACAACCTCTTCTATTAATTGTTGTTACCTATGTTAAAGATCCTATGGATGTTTATTTTACTGCTAATGATCCATTGGGTGTTCTCCTCTTGTTTTCCTCTGTGTTGGGGTGTTTATTCAACACTCCCTTCTTTTCAGATATGGAGGGTTTTGCTATGGATTTTTGTTATGGGGTTTTTTTGTGTTTGATATGGAGAGTTAGATATCTCAGTTTTTGAAGATCTTGTTGTCCCTTCTTTTGAAGATCTTGCTGTCCCTTTTTGTGGATATCTTGTTGTCCCTTATTTTGAAGATCTTGCTGTCCCTTTTTGTGGATATCTTGTTGCCTCTTGTTTTGAAGATCTTTCTGTCTCTTTTGTGGAGATCTTGTTGTCCATTCTTTTGAAGATCTTACTATCCCTTTTTGTGGAGATCTTGATGTCCATTATTTTGAAGATCTTTCTTTCCCTTTTTGTGGAGAGCTTGTTTTCTCTTCTTTTCAAGATCTTGATGTCCCTTTTTGTAGAGATATTTCTCTCCCTTCTTTTGAATATCTTGTTGTCCCTTTTTGTAGAGATCTTGTAGTCCCTTCTTTTGAAGATCTTGTTGTCGCTTTTTGTGGAGATCTTGCTGTCCCTTTTTGTGGAGATCTTGTTGTCCCTTATTTTGAAGTTTTGAAGATCTTGTTGTCCCTTTTTGTGGAGATCTTGTTGTCCCTTATTTTGAAGATCTCATTGTCCCTTTTTGTGGATATCTTGTTGTCCCTTTTTTGGTGTTCTTATTGTCCCTTCTTGTGGGGTACCTGCTATTGTGTTATCGGCTATGGTCAAAACCTTTTTGTGTCTTCTTGTGGGGTAGTTGTTGCAATTGTCTTGCAATGTTCTATACCTTGGAAAAATTGTCCCTAAGTCCATATGATAGAGATCAAACCCTAGAGGTTTAATCCATGAACCTAAAACTATTTATGAACATATTTTAAAAGTTTACATTCACACATGTGATAGGTACATCTTTGATAGACTAGGAGGTAATATTGAGGTTTGTCTTTTCACTCAAAAAATGTGTTTATACTCAAAATTTATTTTAGATCTGTTTATTTCTTTTCTCATATATGTTGATCTAGTGAACATAAAATTAAAAGGGCATTATTGTTTCTATTTTTTACCTAATTATAACAATAGTTGTTTGACCTTAAGTATACCTCTAATCTAGAATATGCCAAGTCAAATCTTGTTTTGCACAAGAAATTTTATACAAGAAGAGATTTCGCTCAATTACAAAAAAGCTTGGACAAAAACCATGTAGTTCCCTTCGGTGAACTTTTTCCTTGTGCGCCCTTCATTGTCAAATTGGTTACCAATACAAACAAACCTCTCATTTGTGATTCATAACCAAGACACCTATGGCTTTGTTAAGTTCCCCTTTCCTCGGTTCAACTTACCTCCTTTTCTTATCCAAATTGATTTCTCAAGACTTGTTCTTCAAACCTTCCTTGATTCCAAATGACTCTTCACTTGTCTTCTTATAGGCACACACCCAATGGATGTGGCATTTCACCATAGTGTGATGAAACCTTTTGTCTATTTGAGGTGACTTTGCGAATGTGCATGCATCCCTTGGTTGAGTCAGATGAATCACCCAAGCACGTGCATCACAACTTGGATGACTTCTCCAATTTTGGGTTTGGGCACCCAAGTATTCTCCCTTGGTCTGCATTTTTCGCACAGTCGTTCGGTCCAAATCCCCTTGGCATGGTACTCACCCAAGCAATCTGAGTCATTAAGTTATTTTCTTTCATCATCATTTAGCTTACTCCCCTTGGCGCATGCATGCACCCAAGTCATGGAGTCTTTGCAACCTTCGGTCAGATGGGTGCTCATGCTACCAAAGCATCCATCATCCAACTCATCTGTCTTGAACCATTCATCGCAAATTATATCTTGGCAAGTTATCTTCGACATGAAAGAACTCGAAGATTCCAACTTTCCTATAAAGAGGTTGGGCGCCCCTGGCTCACCAAAATCATTGGCTTGACTCATGGAAGGAATGTGTATGCCCGATGAAACTCTTGGGATGTTACACCCTCTCCCACTCAAAGTCCTTACAGTCCCAACAATCTGAACATACTGCACCTATCGCGATCACCAATGACATTTGTTCCCATTAAGTGACCCTTGTCTAGGAATTAGATCCTCCACGACTTACTGCACTTCCATACTCTAAT
The DNA here is from genome assembly GCA_900067695.1 of Picea abies. Classification (NCBI taxonomy): domain Eukaryota; kingdom Viridiplantae; phylum Streptophyta; class Pinopsida; order Pinales; family Pinaceae; genus Picea; species Picea abies. The sequence continues at coordinate 2,809 of CBVK0100804412.1, forward strand.
ATACATGTACATGTCTCAACACATCGATATCCCCCATGTATAGAAATAGTTGGGTAGCTAGTCCAACCGTCACATCCAATTCATGAGAATGTGTTTTGTCATTTCCAATCCAATCATTTCTAGCTACGTTTATGTCTTCACATCCGCATCCAACTGTTGATCCCTTCACTATCTTTTGCCACTTTCGTGGCACTTTGGTTGCATTTCCTCTTCATGACAATGCACCCATGCTCCTCTTAGCTTTGTACATAGCATAAGCCCAGTACCGACCTCCCAGGCTATGGAAAAACAAAGTGTCTGACTTATGTTTATTTTTAAAATACCTCAACGTGATCCTGACCTCCTTCAGTGAAAAACCAAACTTCTCAAGTCGTTTTAATATTAGTTGAAATTCATAAATGCCCATGGATTTTCTACAAAAACTAATGACTACCAGACCTTGATTCTCCATTCCCACTTCTTTCGCTTTGTCTTCCATGTAAAAAATGTCATTTTTCTTCGAACCCTAGTCAACTCTTTCCATTAGTTCGAATGCCCCAAGTGAGGATATTGAATTTCTTCTACAACACTCCTTATCATGATGTAATTCTGGCTGAATTCATGTGATGGAGACCCCCACCCTCTCCCAGGGTCTATGCGACCTCTCGATCTAGTATCGTTGAAAAATGGGAGATGGATTATCTCTCATGCTTCTGTTGAACCCCTGAAGTAGATATGCATAGGTGCTTTATCTCTTCCCCCGACACACAAATCTACCTCCGTGAGGGTATAACACTTCAACAAAGTCTTTCTATGTGACCTCAGTCCACACCACAGGATAAACTCTCCTTTTAAATTCAATTTGGGTTCTATCCCATTTTCTTCAAGCAACCCCTCATATGGTCACGGGCTGTGACTAGGCCCGTAACCAAAATATGCAAATTTGGGACTCTGGAGCTTCGAGCTCCAGAAGCTTCAACCTACACACCTTCCACAAGCCCCGAATTCCTGAAATTGTGAATTGATGGACCTCCGAACAATGGCAAGGAATCAATGGTCCTTAAACAACACCTAGATCAATGATCGATGATTTCTCTGGGCCCCCAGGATCTGGAGGTTCTCACAACACTAAACTCCCAATCCCCCAGGGTGTCGAATAGGAGAAATCGTGAAGGACGATGGATCAACAGTCCATGGCTTCCCAAAAACTGATAACTAAGATCCTCTTCAGGACTCCTAGCTTCTTTAACCTGTATTTCCTCTAGAGTTTCAAACCTTCAAAACTCTATATTTAGCACCACGTGTCCACTGAAATCAACGGTTCACACATCCCCTTGATTGGACTATTTAGATCTACTTCGGGACTCAAAGCTCTGGGAGTCCCCAATGCTCCTTCCAACGAAACCTTCGGACCTTTGTTTCTCCAAACTAAAAAGTATATCAACATGTTTCCCCTTGGTTGGGAGAGCAAGATTAACTCCAGCCTTCGGGATTGAGGAGTTCTCATACACTACACCTTGATTTCCCTCATAGTGACAAGTCTCTAGACTTCAGGATCTACTGCCACAATCGAGATTTACTCTAGCTCCTGACTCTTTGGGAGCTTTCAACTCAACTCAATGTAATTCTTTTGGAGTGTTGTTCCTCCAGAACCCTGTATCTACTACCACATCTTCTCTCAAACCAACGGATAGGATTAGCATCGACCTTTGGGAACTCTCGGTCTAGGACCCTTTCACCTTTTTTCCTCTAGAGAGACAGAGTTCCATACCCTACCTTATATGCCGACACATGTACTCTGCACCAATGGATATGATGTGTTATAGTCTTCAGAGCTTTAGTAACTTCCACACTTTAAAAACTATCTCCCAAGTTCCTCTGGAGCTTCAATTCTCTGAAGTTCACGATGTAACACCATGTGCCCTTACCTATCGACAGCTAGGATCAAATCAAGTACTTTGGAGCTTTGGGACTTCCTCTCCTCTGTGCAACAATAGTTCAGGTCTTTCGGACTACTAATATCTCAAACCACCCTAATCCATTGACACATCACTTCGCCAACGACCAACCTCGATTTAATTTGGGCTTAAGGACTTTGAGAGTTATAACTCCTATATACATAAAAATGGTCAGACTTACAAAGTACGAAGGACCTACAAGGTTGAACCCCATGCAACTTACCTCTATCCAACAGTTGTTGTAGCTTGCACCTAGATCCAACATACGATATTTGTCCTTCTCCCCTGCCTGCTCCTCCTTCTGCTAGACTGGATTTTGGTAGTCAAGATATTCTCCGGCAGCTAATCCAATGTCTCATGTAGCTCCTCTCTGCAACTACTACACTTTCCTTTCAAATGAAGGATTTTCTCAATAATTTTTCAAAGGATTAACAGGATTTTCTCAATAATTTTTCAAAGGATTAACCTTTGATCCTCCTCTGGCAAGGCTGACTCCTTGGCCTTTGTTCATGCTACATCTACTGAGATTTATTCAACACTTAGTGAAGTGTGAGCACACACTTGTGCTTCTTTCTTGAACTCGAGACTTAAGAAAGTCTCTGGCACATTCTTTGTGCTATCTCTCCTTTGATAGCTTGGGACCTTTGAAGGTCGCCTACACATTCCTTGTATTCCTCTAGAACTTGTAAGTTTTCATCTTAAAAGGGTCTCAGCATTTTTTTCCTTCAATTTAATTCTTGTGCCCTCCTAGTACTCTGTGCTCATCCTCCCAAGATTAACCAATAATTTAGCAGTGCATTGGTTTTGTGCACTCCTTTCATGGTTTCACCTTGTGAATTTTGAAACTCTTGAAATTCACTTGCGCACTCCTTGCGCTCTTTGTGCAGACTTTCACTACTCCTCCTAAGATTTACCTTCTAGTGTTCCCTCTTGGAAACCTGCTCACAAAAACACACAATAGAATTTTTGCGCACTCCTTGCACCTACTTGATGCACTCCTTCCAGAGCTTCCTCGAAGTATTCAACAACTCTGGTTTATCTTCTTCAGATTTTTCAACAACTCTGATTTTCACTCCTTGCACTTGCTCGACTATATTTCCCACTATCTCTTCTGAACAAAACAAGTATAAAAATACCCTGACCTCGCATTCCTTGCATGGAACTTAGAGTTCAGTAACCCTATCGTGCTTTCACTTGCACAATATCCCCTTCTTATTTTGAGATTGTTCTGGTGTGCCAACATGGCATGATTTTCCTAAACTCCAGACAGTGTTTGAAACACACTCCTTTCATTGGACTCATAGAGTATTTCTATTACTCAAGTGTGCACTCCTTTCACAGGACTAAGAGACCAAAACACTCGGAAAATATTAGATAGAAAGAGAAGTCTATTTAATCCTACAAATGAAACATATTTTTATACAGTCGAGAACACAGTAAACATATAAATCATTCAAAGACATTCAGAAAACAGATAAACATACATAGAAACCTCATAGGAAGGAAAAATTTCTCTTTGTATTAAGATATGAATGCTTTGTACAATGTTTACAAAACCGTACTACAATAGAGTCTTATTTCCTCTCCTATCCTCTCTTGATCTCTTCAAATTTCTCAACAACTCACTAACTGACTCATGAATTTCAATACAAGATATTTTTACAAAAGAGAGGCTCCTCGAGCCTTCCCTCCAAATACCTACATTAAATTACATTAAATTACATTCAATGGACATCTCTTATGAATCATACCTAAAAATACCTTCCTGTCAGCCATTAAAGGTGACTTCACACTTGGCATGTTCAAATGCATGGGCTCGACTTTCCTTAAGCTTGCAGACTTTAATTTCTTTTAATTGCATTAAAAATTTTAATTTGGGTTCAAAATGAGAGGGCTAGAGCCTCTCTTCCCTCAGAAATTGCTCTTCCTAGTGCATTGATGCGTTGGCTTGTTGATGTGTTCACGATGTGAAGCAATTCTCCTACATCATATCCCCATGCTGAAAAAATCATGAGCTCCTTCTCATGGCTTCTCTATTGTTGCTATTGAAATCCTCCAGGATCCCAAATATGAAACTGGATTTGCCCATATGCTCCTATTCCTTTCTGTTGTTGTTGTTATCGCCTTGTTGTTGTTCTATGGGTTGGCTCCTCTCTTGCAATCCTCTCTCCCACATCTCCTCTTCTTCATCCAATTCCAACTTAACACGTTGGACTCACTAAATTTCCACTATTACCCTTTTCTCCAGGGCTTATAGCTCTTCACACAAATCACTATTACCCTTTTCTCCAGGGCTTATAGCTCTTCACACAAATCAACAAAATCCATGTTGTCTGCTACTCTCTCCTCTGTTTCAGGTTCCAATTATGCAGTCATCTCTTGCTCATCTCCCTGGCTGAAATTTTTGAGCAATTCCACTGAATGTTGTTCCTTTCTCATCTCTTGGGAAGAGTATAATGTCTTCTCTTTCTCCTCCTTCATGCCAATATCAATTGGTTGTCATTCTTCTGTTGCACCTGCAATGCACAAACAATTAGCTTTGAAAACAATTGGACTCATGGAATTTTCTTTGTATGCCTTCTCCATCACCTCCTCTCATGCAATACATGCACTGGCCTCTACTAGGCTACTCAAAAAGAATATCCCAATTCCCCCAATCATCAAAATGAATTTTTGATCCTCCTCCTTTTTCAATGTCCCTATTTGATCCGATCTCACCTCTGAGTTCATGAGACACTCACACAGTCTCATATCCTCTTTATTTCCCACCTAGATAGATGAAATTTTTTTTCTTCCCTCTTGGCAGTCTCCGAGATCCCCTATCGATCTCTTCTCATTCCCCTCCTGGCAATTTTTAATTTTATCTCTGCCCTCATGGCATTCTACGATATCTATGTTTGATCTCTCCTCCTGATCACTGAGGTTCCTTCCAACCTTTGGTTCACAAATGTAAACTGTCTTCTCCTCTATGTCAATGAAGTATTCAACATGCCTCAGCCACCTTCTCAACACCTAGATTTGCCTCTTGGCATCCAACCACTAGATAGGCCAATTTAGTTCTTCTTCAGGGGCCATTCATATCTCCAGCTTCCTTCTGTTGCTTGTTGTATCTTCAACATCAACATATCCAGCTCCTGTCATATCTCCTTGAGCTCTTTTTCCATATTCTCTTTTCTCACCTACTGGTGGTCTCCTCTTCGACCATGATTCTGGCCTTCAGTAGCCTTTTTCTTCTCTTTCCTTAATAATGAAACTAGTTCTTTTCTTTCATCCCACTTGGATGTCTACTTTTACTTCTCTACAACTGAGAGCATAACTAGATTTCTCCTACAACCCTCCTGGTTGTCTACTGACTGATGCACACTTTCAAACAATCTTCATAGACCATCAACACTCTGTCATATTTCCCCTTTCTTGTTGTCCTCAAAACAAAATTAGGCTCTGATACCACTTGATGGTATTAGACTAGAAACTTTTTATGGCTCTGATACCACTTGATGCAAACCCCCACCCTCTCACGGGGTCTATGCGACCTCTCAGTCTAACATTGTTCAAAAACAGGAGTTGGATCAACTCTCAGGATTTTGTTGAACCCCCTCAAATAACTATACATAGGTCCTTTATCTCTTTCCCCGACGCACAAATCTTCCTTCGTGAGGGTCTAACACTTCAACAGAGTCTTTCTATGTGACAATCTTCCTTCGTGAGGGTCTAACACTTCAACAGAGTCTTTCTATGTGACCCCAAGCCAAACCATGGGATAAACACTCCTTTTAACTCCAATTTGGGTTCTATCCCCTTTTCTTCGACCAACCACTCATATGGTTGTGGGTTGTGACCAAGCGCATAACCAAAATGTACAAATTTTGGACTTCGGAGCTTCGGGCTCCGAGAGCTTCAGCCTCCACACCGTTCACAACCCCTGAAATCATGAACTTGTGAATTGAAGGACCTCTGAGAAATGGAATTGACTAAACGGTCCTTAACCCGCACCCAGATCAACGTTCGTTGCTTTCTCTGAGCCCCCGAGCTCCAGAGGTTCTCACAACACTAAACTCCCTATCCCCTGGAGTGTCAAATTGGTGAACTCGTGAAGGAAGGGAGATCAACAGTCCACAGAATCCCAACAACCAATGAATAGGATCCTCTTTAGGACTCCAACCTTCAAGAGTCCTAGCTTCTCCAAACTTTATTTCCTCTAGAGTATCAAACCTCCGAACCTCCATATTTAGAGCCACACATCCACTAAAATCAATGGTTGACACATCCCCATGATTGGATGGTTTTAATATTCTTCATGACTCAAATCTCTAGGAGTCCCCAAGGCTCCTTCCATTGAAACCTTTGAACCTATATTTCTCCTAACTACAAAATCTAGCACCATGTGTCCCCTCGGTTGGATGATCGAGATTAATTCCATCCTTGAGGCTTTAGTTGTTCTCACACACTACACCTTGATTTCCCCTAGAGTGCCAAGTCTCTGGAATTTGGGATATGTTTCCACGTAGCTCTCTCGATCAACGGTTGATATTTACTATGTCTCCTAGCTCTTCGGGAGCTCTCAACTCAGCTCAACGTAATTATTCTGGAGTTTTGTCCCTCTGAACCCTTGGATCTATTTCCACGTGTTCTCTCCAGCCAACAAACAAGATTGGCATCAACCTTACAAAACTTTCGGTCTAGGAAACTTTCACCTCTATTCCTCGGGAGAGATGAACTCCTAGACCCTACCTTTATCTACCAACAAATGCAATCTTCTCAAACGGTTATGATTTTCTCCAACTTTCAGAGCTTAAGGAACTTCCACACTTTAACAACTCTCGCCCAAGTTCCTTCGGAGCTTCAAGTCTCTGGACTTCATAATCTAATGCCATGTGTCCTTACCTCTAGACAACTAGGATCAACTCTGGAACTTCGAAGCTTCAAGACTTCCTCTCCTCCATGTAACAATGGTCTAGGTCTTCCAGAATGTTGATATCCCAAACCACCCTAATCTAATGACACGTCACTTTGCTAGTGAACAACCCCAATTTAATATGAGCTTTGAGACTTTGGGAGTTCTAACTCCTCTACACATAAAAACTGTCGGACTTACGAAGTCCGAAGGACCTACAGGGTTAAACCCCATTAAACTTATGTCGATCAAATGATCATTGTAGCTTACACCTAGATCTGATTGACAATATTTTTCCTTCTCCCCTGCACGCTCCTCCTTCTACTAGATTGGATTTTGGCAGTCCATATCTTCTCTCACAGTCGATCCAATGGACCTTGTAGCTCCTCTCTACAACTGTTGCGCTTTCTTTCCAAATGAAGGATTTTCTCAATAATTTCTCAAAGGCTTAACCTTTGATCCTCCTTCAGCAAGGCCGACTCCTTGGCCTTTTTTTTTGTTGCCCCTCCAAATCTTTCTTCAACACTTGGTTAAGTGTGAGCACACATTTGTGCTTCTTTCTCGAACTAGAGACTTAAGAAATTCTTTGGCCTCTTCTTTGTGCAATATTTCCTTTGACAACTTGGGACCATTGAAGGTCACCTACAAATTCCTTGTATTCCTCTAGAACTTGTGATTTTTTAGCTTCAAAGGGGTTCAACGCTTTGTTCCTTCAATTTAATTTTTGTTCCTTCCTGGCACTCTGTGCTTGTCCTCGTAAGATTGACGAACACATTAGCAGTGTGTTGGTTTTGTGCACTCCTTGCATGGCTTCACCTCCTGAATTATGAAACTCTGAAAATTCACTTTTAGCAGTGTGTTGGTTTTGTGCACTCCTTGCATGGCTTCACCTCCTGAATTATGAAACTCTGAAAATTCACTTGTGCTCTCTCTAAAGACTTGCATTTCTCCTCCTGAGATTTACCTTCTAGTCTGTCCTCTTGGAAACATGCCCACAAAAATGTGAAATAGAGTTTTTGCGCACTCCTTCCACCTGTTCAATGCACTCTTTGGAGAGATTCCTTAGAGTATTCAACAAATCTAGTAAATCTTCTTCAAAGTGTTTAGAAACTCTATTTTGAACTCCTTGCACTTTCTCAACAAGATTTCCCACTATCTCTTATGAAACAAACGAGTCTTAAAAGACTCTTCCCTCTCACTCCTTACGTGGCTCTCAGAGTATTCAGTAAATCTTTCGTGCTTTCACTTGCATAGTCTCCCCTTCTGAGTTTGATTTTGTTCTAGCATGCCCAGCTGGCATGCTCTTCCTGAACTCGAGACAAAGTTCAAAACACACTCCTTTCTTTGGCTTCACAGAGTATTTCAATTACTCTAGTGTGCACTCCTTGCACAAGCCTAAGAGGTGTGCACTCCTTGCACAAGCCTAAGAGCCCAAAACACTCAGAAAATTTAAGATAGATAGAGAAGTCTATATAATCCTACAAATGAAACATATTTTCATACATCCACAACATATATTCGAAAACACAGTAAACATAGAAATCATTCAAATACATTCAAAAAAAAGATAACTATACATAGAAACCTCATAGGTAGGAAAAACTGCTCTTTGTATTAATATATGAATGCTTTGTACAATATTTAAAAAAGTAGACTACAACAGAGTCTCACTTCCTCTCCTTTCCTCTCTTAAGCTCTTCAACTTGCTCAAAAAATCACTAACTGACTCATGAATTTTGATACAAAATATTTTTACAAAAGAGGGTCTCCTGAATCCTTCCCTCCAACTACCTACATTAAATTACATTCAATTACATTTGATGGACATCCCATTTGAATTGGACCTAAATCTACCTTCATGTCATACATTAAAGGTGACTTCACACTTGGTCTATTCAAACACATGGGATTGTCTTTCCTTGATCCTGCAAACTTTAATTTATTTTAATTGCATTAAAAATTTTAGTTTGGGTTCAAAATGAGAGGGTTGGAGCCTCTTTTCCCTCAGAACCTGTTCCTCCTAGTGCATTGATGCGATGGCTTATTGATGCACTGGTGAGGTGGAGTGATGCTCCTACATCATCATGGTTCACCCTTCTTAATAAGAGTGAGAATGGTTCATGTAGCCTTGTCATCTTGCGATGTCTCTTGAACCTATATTTGATCCATCTTGTCAACGATAAATTTTATCGATTTCTCTATGCGTGTCGTTTTGTGTTTCTTTTCTCTTATGTCACTTGGAACAAATTTGTGCAAGTACTTCATTGGTTTTTGCATTACATGAAGAGGAGTGTCCACCTCCTTGGCCTCCTCTATCATTCTCATCATAGAAATCTTTAGCTTCCTCCCAAGTTTTCTCTTCCTCATCATAG
>CBVK0100804418.1:0-11484 GCA_900067695.1 Picea abies
GGTCATCCTTGGGAGGAGACTTGCAGTCAGGAAACAACTAAGCACAAAGGAATCGACACCAGACGCGGAGTTTAAGGTATGCCTACTAGATCCCTATACCTTGTATTTTATGTATGATTGTGGGGTAATGTCGGGATAGTTGATAAAAAATAGGAGACTTTAGATGGTTAGGTCTGCCTACATTTTAGAACCCTGGTGTAGTTCGTAGAGGGGTTTTCCCACTATAGCACCATTTTGGTTCATGATGTCACTAAATTTTTACCATATGCTCTTTAGTTGTTTGCTCAACTTATTGAGATAAATCCGCCTCCTCTTCCTACAACCTTGTTGATGGGTTCAACATCACCCAACAACAACAAGGGGTACTCCCCAGTATACATTATCAATTAGACTATACACCATTTGGATCAGAAGTCCCATCCAGAATTTGGCTCGGCTGCCATATATTGTTGTCTTTTGGTTTTCATACTAGTTATGGTCCTATGTACCGATGAAGTGGGTGGGTGCAATGAAAATATCTAGATGAATACCATGTATGTAAATACAACTAATCTATCACTAATCTATGCTAACCTATCCTAGCTAATAACACACAACTAGAGTAACCGATGAGTTATAATGAAACCAAAACCTTACACAAATTTTATACAGTTAGTTGTAACAAAAGAGGAAGGTTGGAGACAAATGAATACTTATGTATATAATCAGATTAGTCTAGATCATAAGAATGTATATTGTAAGTACCAACAAATATCAAGGCATTGAAATATTCAAAGAAATATCAATAACTGCAGAATGACAAAGATTGTATAAGAATTGGTCTAAAACAAACAAGCATTCTTACATTCCATAGAAACAAAAATTATCTTCACTTGAAGTAGTTCAAAGCTCTGATTCATTTCTATAGATAATTCCTTCTATAATATGTTGGCCCTGATCACTTCTCAATATTCATTAACAATGTATAAGTTCTTGAAAAATTTCTTGGGTGTATACAATGCTTGAAAATCTAAAAGTCCTTTCTCATAAGTTTATTCTCTATTTTATACAAAAAACTAGTGCCCTTTCACCTTCTTGTTGAAGAGGTATTTAAAAAATATTCATATTCTCTATTACAATGAAAAATGTCATAAAGGATGAAATTTGAAGTGCTTAGGAAAAGGATGAGAGAAAAACAATCATTCGTCCTTTCCCTATGAACTTTTTCTTCAGAGATAAGTTTTCCAAACCTCCAACTGGTTATATAGTGACTCGATTCTCCTGTATGATAGTTGTTCTAGTGTTTCTTCGATCATGGAGATATTGTCATCAAAGGTTCTCATATCCTTATCCAGTATTGTCATGTAAGAATGTCTCATAGTGTGAAGCTTTGTTGATTGTAGTAGATGTTGTTCAATGAGATCGACAGAGGAAAATTTTGTTGCTTCAACTATATGTCTCCTTCGACTCATGTTGTCTTGGACTACATTCACCAATTATTATGTGACCAAATTCTTCCCAAGTTCATCTAATATTGGGAGATGTTCATTCCTTATCATCTCTTAGGAATATTTATGAGTCCTTGAACATATCACCATTTCCATGGTTACTTATTTATCTTCCCTTTTCCCTACCCACTGGGAAATGATCTAATGCATATAGGTCTATCTTTATAGATGATTTTGAGGGTCTATACAACTCTAGAGGTGCATCAGGATTCTCCACTATCCATGTATCGATGCTAGTTATACCTTCATGGATAGTGTTTTATCATGCCATCTGCATTTGTATTGGGTTTTTTGGGTAACTAATTGTTGTGGCCATATTTTGTAAGAGATGTATATCATAATACATGTCAATGATGGAAACTTCCAAAACATTCTTCACTTTTTTTTCATTGGCCTTAAATTTGAGAAGCCTTTTTTAATTGATCTTTTCTTGTTGGAGCCTCTCTTGTAGCTCTTTGATCCTCACCTCTTTCTCTTTGTTTTTTTGGCATAGCCTTTGTATATTGTCTATGGTTGCATCCATAATTGAAAATCCTTCCCTAGTTATCACCAAAGGGTCTTCGTTGACATCGCCTATGATAGGGACTTGAGTAACCACTAACAAAGGGGATCCTTCTCTTGTTGGAACCTTTTTCACTCTTTCTTCACTGATTCGAATGATTTTACTATCATGTGTGAAACTTCATAGATCCAATATTTAGGTTGACCAAAAAGGTTTCCAGGGCCCAAGGCCTAGACCACTTCTCATTGTTTCTTATCATGTACCTGTGGTGGACGTTTCATGGATATCCAAGTCCATTGGGTGTGTGTCACCCTCTCTATCCTCTATATTATTCTTCTCTCTTTGTTCCTTAGTAGATTTATCTTCTACTTATTTCTCTACTATTTTTTTTGCTACTCTTTCCACTTCTGCCAACTCCTTTCCTTTTCGGAAACATATTTTTCTTTGACTTTATCTTTCACTTCATTTTCTTCCCTGACATTTTCTTTATCAACTTCTATTTTTTTATTTATTTTTAGCACCATTTATCCTTTTCAACACCTTTTGTTTATCTATTCTATTTTTATCTTCTAGTGCTCCTTCCTCCTCTTATGTGGAACTTGAATGAGTAGAGAAAGAGATAGGGGAATATCTCTCAACTTCATCTCGTTCTTCCTCTTTTCTGGTTGCCTCTCTTGCAACTTCTTTGTCCAAAATACCTCCTTTTGGCTAGCCCTGCCTATTGAATATGACTTCATCGTAAGTTGTGGTGTTTTGATGCACCTCCTCTTCTTCCCAGAATAAGTGTTGTATTCATATGGGAGTCACATGCTATTGAATTTATCTTTGAAGATGTTCCTAGGGTCTTGCCTCTTGAATATTTCCTCTCCAAAGTGGTAGGAAAGTTAAACATCCACTTCTGTTTTATATTGCTTGGTGTTTTTAAAGAAATAATTGCCAATGTAAAGAGGTACTGGAGGCCAAATATCTTTCTTTGATATGTATAGCATTCCTCTGACCCCATTTATGATAGTTTTATATGCAGCTTCCTGAAGCAGAAGTTTTTTAGGAACAAACCGATGGAGTAAGTTGGGTGTTTTCATCGCACCATATATTCTTATAGATGTGGATAGTGACATCAGTGGGAAACAAACTCCATCCCATGTTTGGGTACTTTTGAGTGGTACACATTATGTCTAGAAGATATGAGGACATATGGAAAATAGGAAATATTCCTAGTTGTGCTTGTGTAACTGCAAAAATGGAAACTTTAATATTTTCAGACAAAATGTCTACCCAGTTGAATGAGACCCCCACATCTGCAAAAAAATAAATTAGGGGAATGTATGATAGGGGGAAATGAGTTGCATATGGTTCCCCATAAAACCTGAAAAACATGGCTACCATATAACGGTAGGGTATCCTTAAATTGGTCGTGGGGTATCGAATCTTGGGTCGATACTTTAATTTCTTGTATGCCTTATACCATGTGGGGAATAAATATTTCGATGTAAGCTCAAAATCGTTGAGGAGTTGACCATCCAGTCTTTTTTTCCCATATTCAATATGGTAACACTTAGCTAAATAATCATGCCTGAATGAAGCTATAGGTTATTTTATTTCATTAAAGGCATATTGACTATTTATGTTTGCGTTTTTCAAAATCCAAGAATTAGCGCCTATATAATGGAAAACAGTTGGATGTGTTGCTACCTTGAAAATTCCATAATTTTTTATGTTCCTAAACACTTGGATCTCATATAGTTCCTCTACCTCCACATACAATTTTGACTTCTTGAACATATAATATACTTCTCCCCATTTTCAGGTTTCTCCATCCTTCTCTAGAAGTCCTGACATATCATCATATACAATCCCAACAATTTCTAGCTCTATTGTTTGATTGAAGATGCTAGATGGGTCAGACCTTGTTTCTTTCATCATTGTTTTCTTCAATGGTGAGATGTTTGAACCTATAGATATGATAAATTTAGAGCATGTTTTTTTTTTTTTTAAGGTATAGCTAAATGATCAAACAATTATAAGAATTACTGAAATTATCAAGACATGGCATGATGCTTCTCACAAATGTCAGGTTAATAGTAGACAATGCTCAATGAGATTTTGGGGTGAAATGCTTGGGAACCATCTTGGAAATGATGAATTAGAGAATAATAAAACAACTTCTTTAATACAGATCAGAAGAGTTAGTAATGACTCCTCCGAGCGCATAGAATGAGTTAGTAACAACTCCTTCGAGTGCATCAAATGAGTTAGTAACAACTCTCTAAGCACTTCAGAGTAGTTAGTAGTAACTTCTCTGATTTGTATTTGAAAGGGGTTTTCATATTATTGAGAATCTTGGAGAACTTACAAGGATATCCTCTGATCATATCAAAGGATTTGAAATTAACTCCTTCGATATGATCTGAGGAGTTGCTTCATTTTTTTCTGAAAATGTGTGTAAGAGATAGTTTCAACTCTTTTGAGCACATCGAAGAAGTTAGTAGTAACTTCTCCAATATGATCGGAGAGTTACTTTGAAAGTCTCTGGTTTTAAGGTTAAGGTTTTACGCGAACAAAGGAGAGTGATGAAGAGAAATACGACTAGCGTAGACGAGTGTTAGGAAACCCTTGAACTCTCACTAGATTGAGGTATTTTTTCTTAGGGTGATATTTTGGATGTTGAAAGGGTTGAGTGCAAGGATGTGGAGAGCATATATCATGGTGAATGGTAAAGGGCTAACTAGTTGTGCATCCCATGAAAAGGAACCGATTCTAACTAAAATATAAGGTTGGTTAAAAAAAGGGGGGGTGTGGCCAAGAGTGAAGTGATGAGGAACAAAAAGGGTTTTCTTGACCTAGTGCAGGGAAGATTCAAGGAACAAGGAAAAAACAACAACCAATACCTAACCCTTACTCTAGAATAAAATATAGGTGAGATTTTCTTACCTATATGCCACCACCACGTGTTGGGTCTGGATAGGTGAAATGTTTGAATGTAGTTGATGTTGGCATGCTTATCCTCGACTTTCTATTTCAATTTCAAATGGTCAAATAACAATAAACTCAACCCCATTTTGTTTATATATCCAACAATTACTTATGACATTTAATGTGGTGGTTGGGGTAGGTTTGATCAGAGGAGTCAATAGAAAGTTCTCTGATCGGTTCAAAAGAGTTAGGAGCAAGTTTTTTGACCAGTTAAGAAGAGTTAGAAGTAACTCCTCCGAACATATGGGAGGATTTAGAGGTAACTCCTCTAATAGGATTGGAGGAGTTTCTCCCAACACTCGTGAGATCGTTACGTATCAGAGAAAACTATAGGAACTCCTATGAACTTGTTCGTATCAGTTTGAAGTAACTCCTCCAAACAGTTTGGAGGAGTTAAAGGTAGCTCTTCCAAACTATTCAGAGGAGTTGAAAGTAACTTTGTCGATTTTAAAATTTGGATTGCAACATTAAGTATTGTTTGTTTTCCAAGTGAAACATGAATCACAAAAAAAATCCTGAGATGAAGAAAGAGACTTATGAGGCTTTCTTTTAGGCTCAAAAAATAAAAAAAAGGGGCTCCATTTTTAGGGAAGTAAACATAATAAAAATAAAAAATGGAGGGTTTTAGTGCATGTCACAACAAATGGCGACACAGTGCAAGAAACCTTGGATCTTTGCAAGATGATATCCACACATAATTTTTAAGAAGAGTGACACATCATACAAAATCATAAGGGATAAAAGATAGGTCCCATAACTTGCATGTTTAAAAGACTGAGGTGATTCAAATGGGGGTGAGACCTTTTTTTATTAACAAATTGCTTTCAAATTTATATCCAAATCTCAATGTAAATGGATAAAAAGGAGGCTGTTGTTAGTAAAATAGAAGTGAAACATCAGTAATGTTGAGAATACAATTCATAATTCATTTCTCTGGTGTCTCTCCACTTCCATCAAGTGTCCATAGCCCCAACGGAGTCACCCTAGTGCCACAACCCTTGCTCTACTGCTAGCCAGCATCCATATCCTCGTCGGAGATACTTTCATGTACCATGTGATCTGAAAATCCTTTCCCCAATCCTTTACCTTTCATAATATTTGATTCTCTTTTACTTAGATATATAGGTGGATGGGGGGGATTCCAGTTTACCTTTAAAGGCACTAGGGATGACACCTGTTATTGTGAGATCTTCTAACTTTATTATAGATGAGAAAACTTCTTGAGTCGTGATTCCTAGCCTACTATGAACATTTCATCTAGACCATTTCGTTTAGCTTGTATATCATAGAGATATGTTGTTTAGTGTACACTCTTGGATCTTTGTTTTCCCTATGTCTCTTTGTATTGATAATTTATGTTCCTCCACTAAATCATGACTTGTGATAGTGCGTAAAGAGTTTGCATGTCTGGGAAGATAAGTATATTTGACATCATATCACATAGACATTTAGGATCTCTACACCATATGTGATACATTTAGGCATGAAAATTTCTTCAAGTTGAAAGAAATCCAAAATCACAAAGGGAATTCATAAAGAAGGACAAGAGAAAAAAAGTCTAACAATCAATTATATCCATAAAATCATCCTAACTAAAGAAACAAAATCAAATGAAAAAAAATGGAATCGGGATTTATTTATGTATAAGTGACTATCATCCTCAATGGCTAACATATATAATGTTTCATGACTTGGTCATTTATAGGGAGATATTTGACTTCTCCCTGAAGGTTTTGTAATCAAAAAGTGCCTTGGCCAATTGTTTCTTTAATAAGGTAAGGGCCAAGCCAAAGTTGTTGAAATTTTGAATGTTTCCCTTTCTCTTCATGTGGCTTGTCCCATTTTAACACTAAGTCCCCAACTTGGAATTCTTTCTCACCTGTAAATTTCTTATCAAAACAACATTTCAATTTTTGTTGGTGATCTTCAAACTTTCTTTTGGTTTTGTCACATATTTCTTCAAGGTTCAGCAAGGTATCGATACTACTTTGGATGACAGGGCATTCTCTACCTCAGGACTACTATGTAAGCTGTAGGGAAGGTAGGTATATGTTTGAGGGTGGAAAAAATTATTTCCATAAAAAAGAAAGTAAGGTGAAGTCCTGATGGAAGATTTGGGGGTGACATGATCTACCCATAGAGACTTTTGTAATGAGTTGTGCCAATTTTTCTGGTGATCAACTATATCTCGTTTAAGGATACATATGATGTTCTTGTTTGTATATTCTCATAATCCATTTCCTTGGGGATATTAATTGGATGAGTATTTTAAAATAATTTGTTTTCCAATCCATACTCAAATAATTTCAAGGATGAGAAGTAAGTAGCATTATCAAATACTAAAGAGTTAGGAATTATAAACCTCGTGATAATGTGTTGCTCAGTAACATTTATCATACTTCCTCATTCACTTTGACTAAAGGTATTGCTTCAATCCAACTTGTGAAATAATCAATCGTGGTCAGAATATACCTGGTTTTTTTTTATGAATGAGGATTTATCTCACTAATGATATCCATGCCCCACTTCTCAAAAGGTTCTTCCACTTCTATAGGTTCGAGAGGAAGAGAAGCTTTATGTTCCCTCCCCATAAATGTTTCGCATGATTCAAAAATCGTTGAATATGCATGGGCATCCTTGAAGAGTGTGGGCCAATAGTATCCTACTCTCAACACATTGTGGGATGTTGTCTCCTAAGAAATGACCACCAGTGGGTCCATTGTGCATATGTTTTAGGACATTATCAACATCTTGTTTTTCGAGGCATCAGAATAAAAATTAGTTGTAATTATTTCTGAACAAGATACCATGTAACAATTGATACTATAAATATTTCAATCGTAACACTCTTTTCTACTTAGAATTGAGACAGTCTGCAGTGATGCCATATTGCAAATAATATTTAATATCATTGTAACATGAATATTCAATGGTTGGGACATATGGAACTTATTGTGTATACATTATAGGTTCATCTTGCAAACCATCTTCCTCTTTCTCTTCAGTGTCATCTCCTTGTGTCACTAATTTACACAAGCCTTGATGTTTCACAATATTTTCTGGTTTTAATTCAAGGTCATACTCTTGTAGATTCTCCATCCAATTCCCTTGTCTTTCACCCAATTATTTTTGAACAAACATGGACCTTACTTTTTGATGTGTGACGATGAATTTAGTGTGAATTTTTAGGATACAATGTCTGAAATGTTTGATTTCTTTATGGAAATTGAAGGCTTGCTTGTCCACCAGAGGATAATTTAGTTCAATACCTTGCAACCTGGTGCTCATAAACATGATAGGGTATTCATCTCCTTGTTCATCCTTTTGTTTGATCATTGTTGCTAACGAGTGATCAAATGTGAATGTATATAACAAGAAATATTTGGAAAAATTAGGAATCTAAAGAGATGGTGCATTGACTATAGCGGTTTTGATGTTTTCAAATGATTCCTTCTCCATTGGTGTTCATTTTAACTACACATCCTTTTTAATCATTTTTTGTAAAGGTTTAACAATTTCAACAAAATATGGAATGAATATTGTTACGAAATTGATTATTAACAATTTCAACAAAATATGGAATGAATATTGTTACGAAATTGATTATTTTGAACAATGATTGCATGGACCTCTTGTTGTGTGGCGAAGAAATTTGTAGAATGGCCTTGGTTCTCTATGGATCCACCAAAATATCATCTTTATAAATAATGTGTCCTAATAAAATACCTTCCAAAACAAGGAATATAGTTTTCTTAGGATTAAGAGAAATTCCATATTTTTTGCACTATTCAAAAATCTATTTTAGATGTTTTGGGTGGTGTTTTCTCTTTTTAGAATAAGTAGTGACATCATCAAGGTAAACTAGCACACTCTGATCGATCAACTCCTTGAAATAAATGTTCATCGATCTATGAAAGGTATCCCATGCGTTCATAAAACCAGAGGGAATCTGTCTATAAGAATAAGTCCCCCATTTAGTTAGGAAATTGGTCTTTAATCAGTATGGTTCTGCCACAAGAACCTGATTGTATCCCAAGAATCTGTCCAATAGAGAGAATAGTTGAGATACATATATGATTTCTAGGATATGTTCCATTAGGGGAACTAGATAGTTATCTTTGACAGAAGCACAATTGAGATTTTGAAAATCTATACAGATTCTTATTTCTCTCGACTTTTTCCTTACGGACACCATATTAGAGACCCAATTCGAATGTCTCAATTTGAAAATGATTCTAGCATCTAATAACTTATTGATATCCTTTTGTATCATAGGTTCAAGATTCATATGTATCTTTATCAGATTTTTCTGAAATGGCTAGATCCCTTCTTTGATGGGAATCAGATGTTGTATAATTTTTGTATCATACGTCCTCTAGTCATCATATGCCCATGCAAAAACATTTTGATACTTCTTTAATAATTGTTTGAATGTGTATTTATCTGAATTTTAATAGCAAGTTCCCAAGTTAACATATTTAGGCTCTTCATATGTTCCTTGAATAACCAAGAAATGCATCATAGTAGAGTTGTTGATCTTTGGATTAGCTAGCCTCCTGAACTTGGATTGTAATTCAAATAACTTTTCAAGATTCAAAACTTTCTTTGAAACACAATTTGTCTTCAACTTATTAGTTTCTTCTCTATAATTTTGCAACTCTTGTCTATGTACCTCATCATCGATCACTGAATCAGAGAACATGTCTGAACTAGTAAGAAAGTTGATAATTTGAGAGTCATTATCGAACACTCTCCAACTCACGACATTGTAAGGTACAGAGGGACTAAACATCATTTCAATCAAAAAATCATCATCACGAGGCATAAACCTAGATTATGCATTGGCCAAAATATTTGCATCTATATTTTGATCACAATGTATAGAATTAATATTAAAAGCATCAAATGAGTAAAGAATATTCCATACCTCTTTTTGATAGGCTTTTAGATACAGTGACAGGAAGTGAATAGTATTTCTTACCTATCGAACAATGATCTCCGAATCACCAAACACTTTAAGGTATTTTACCTTGAGGTCAATGGCCTTTTTAAGGCCTTGCACTAAGGCTTCGTATTCAATGGTGTTTTTGGTGAATTCAAACTCTAAATGACATGATATGTGTGTTTTTCCCTAGTTAGGATCAATCAAGACACATCATATGCTAGCTCCATCCTCTATTTTAGAGACGTCAAATAACATGATCCACATGTCAAGAATGTTAGTATTGTTAGTCAAACTAAATCCTAAGTTAGTTAGTACTGTACATGCACCATTATGTATTCATGGGTGGAGGCCTGGTTGTAATTCTGATGGTATTTGAGAAGTTCGATCTTCGTAACAACCATAATTGGTTTCTAAAAAATAATTCTCCAAAAAGGAATGAGAGAATCTTATGGGATTGTTCTTAGACTCCAATTTTGTCACTGTGTGCTTCATGTGTGCTTCACTATTTACACATATTTAATTGGTTTTTAATTTATAAGGAAGCCACAGATGAGACCAATCGGTATAAAAATAACCCTATGGTATGTATACCACAACTATGTCTATAGTCTGATGAAATCTAGGGTCATATGAAAATCTGATTAAAACATATAAAATTTCTCCTTTTACTTTTACATATGTCATATCTAATTGGATGATCCTGGTTTTTGTTATTTATGGGACATCATTTATTTTTTGGAAAACAGAAAAAGGCATGATATTGGAAGAGGCAGCAAAATATTCTAAACATTTGTGTACATTGAAATTACAAATTTCATAAGTAAGAAGAAAAGGTGGTACTTGATATTTTGAAAAGGATCCTATGCTTGTTGCATTTATAACTATTTTTGTCTCCACTTTGTGGTTCTCTTGTGCATCATTTCTAGGGATTAAGCTTTCAACAACTGCGATAGTTTCTGTCTGAGACTCATGGGGTTTGAAAGCATCATGTGGGAGTTCACATTTTTGTTGAAGGGAACAAACATCAAACATGGAAATATTATATTTAATCTTCTCCATGTCTTCGATTACATTATAATCCAAGGTGTGTGATTTTGAATCATCCTTAGTTTTTCTATATTTTTCTTGAATCACCTTTTCATTATTCCCATCAATACTAGATGTTCTTGGTTTATCTTTATTTGCTACAACAATATTTCCAACTTTATTATTAGTTTTCTCTAGAATTGTGTTAATTTGTTTTGGGAGAACAGGGGGAGGTGTTATTTTCCTAAGAGGAATGTTATCTTCTATGGAATATGGGGGCTCAGATAGTGGACCTTTGCTGTGTAAGTTATAACATTTTGGAGCAGAAACATTAACAACCTATGTATCTCCGCCAAGGATTTCTTCAATATGATAATCGTCTGATTATACACATCATTCCCAAAAAGGGAATAACTAATTCTAGGGGGGATTCATCAACATGGATGATTTTAGGGGCTAAATTTCACTCATGGGTTAATTTTCCATGCTTTTTCCAAAAATGATATTCTCTATTTTAAAAATGATTCGCCCAAATTCTATAGGATAAAATT
>CBVK0100804424.1:1940-11995 GCA_900067695.1 Picea abies
TCATCGACATCATCCCTTCAAGTATATATTTAGCACTGGCATGTATTCTATCCCACTGAATTGCACTTACATTTCCAGTCACACCCTCTGATATCAGCCTTTAGGATCCTCATTCCTGGCTCTGCAGTACCCAAACCTCCATTTGCATCTGCGGTACTGCAACCTGGTAGCCTTCTCACCCACATGAGTTGTCCCATTCATAGCACCTTTTTGCACTTTTTGACACTCATGCTATTCTTCCTTACCCTTTATGGATGGGAGTCCCGGTAGTCTTACAACATGTTTCGAATCAACTACATACTGCTTCTCCTCATTTTACTAGCTTCCCATATGGACTCCCAACTCATCGCTTTATGGTTATGTTCTTTTTTACCTGCACCTCCGCAGGATCATGAACCCACCATCTCATCCACCATCAGTTTGCCCATCTGCGAACCTATCTTCATTTCACTCACCTCATACAGAAACTCGCCAATGGGGTCCCTACCCTTCATCAGTTTCTCATGACAATTCTTCCCTACCTAGGGCACGCATTTCACACTGGGGCACCCGTTTCTGTATTTGTACATTTCTCCCCAAAAGTATTTATTATTTATTATTTATTGTACAAACACCTTTATTTCCAGTCATTACATTCTTTGTCGTCACCTTTGGCGACCTGCTCTCTTTTGGCCACATGCAACCCATGCCACCCTTGGTTGGAGCATTACTTATCATTTTCCCTTGCCAGCATCGTCCATATCTTCAGAGTACCCCACAGGTCAGTTACCTCTACCCTCTGAATTTGCTCACCTTGTCCCACCTCTGGCACAACTTAGCAGCAGTCCTGTCGTCCCCCTGACACTCGACCTTGTTACACGGTTGCAGCCACTGTTTTCCTCATACATCCTCCAGCCAAGGGAAGTCTTGAGTCATCCCACTTCTTGACTTCGTCCATGTACCTCTTCCATTTCATCACCTCAGTAGATTCCACGGAGTACCTTTTTTGCTTCTGGGAGTTGCGTCCCCCTTTTGTCGACATCAACACACTTTTCCAGAAGGAAGACAGTATCTTGATTCTCATTCTCTATTAATGAGAGATCTCGGACGGAACAGGGAGAAACAACATTGCTCCCTGCTGTCGTTGGCCCCCATAACATTCGACGCCAACACTTCCTCATGTTATGGTGGGTCTTACTTTGCAACTATTGTAGTCCTTTTGGTCATTTGCCGAAGACCTCTGAACTTGGTAGGGCCATCAATGCCCACATCATCGTCGCTGCTTATTACAGTGATCATTGCCTATTATTCAGAGTATGTTCCATTGCAGAATTGTCTTCTGCCTTTATCATTTACCGCCCCTGAGGGCGCTGCAGTTGTCTACACCAATACTTCCATCATCTTTTTTCAGAGTTACATCACACGAGCATGGGGCATGCCCGCCTCGTTTGTACACAATTGTATATTTTGTTCTCCGTACGTCTCTCAGAAGATCGAGATACTGGTTCCTTTTCTTTCCAACGGGTCGCTCCAAAGGGTCCCACTCTAGCTTTCCTTTACAACTACACAGTAGAAGAAACATTGATGGATTTCGGCTATACGTTTGCTCCTAACCTCATCCATCAGGGGGCATCTACGTTTGCTCCTAACCTCATCCATCAGGGGGCATCTGTTATCACTGAAATTTCGTCTGCATATGGCGACAAGAACTCCACATCATCAAAACAACAATGAAGTCACTCATGGCACTGAATTAAGTTCACAACATTCCAGAAGGGTCAAAAACTATACAAAGTAACCAAAAATTGAAGGGCGCTTTACAGCAGCTTGATGTGCGTGCGTATGCACGGGACAAAAATGTGTTATGCGTGCATGCGCGCCCGACGCACGACTGTCCACACAAAAATCCGTGCATCTGCTAATACAGTGCATTAATTTCCTAGGTCGGCCTCTCGACTGCCTATGGACCGGCCCCCAAAGTGATTTGACCCTCAGATCAGGGTCGGCTCTGCAAATTCGTTGAATTAAATGACCTAAGTGAACCCTAAACAGGTCTGTGTTCACACCGAAAGTTGGTTATGTGACCGCTTGGAAAAATGCTATAAATAGTTGTGAGGGCTCATTGTTTCAGCAGGGAATTCAAAGCATTGTTACGCTGCCCAGATGATTTAGAGCCTAGCCTTTGACAATCAATTCATCAACAGTTTAACTCAGAGTTCTTTCATCACCCAGTTCAGTTCTTTTCATTTTGTAAGGAAAGCTTCGGTTGAGGGCCCCGAAGAGCCTTCCCCTGGAGGGAGAAGGAACACCTGCCCCTCTCTTCTGCGTGCGCTCTGGTTTCAATAAATCACCTGCCTGAAACCTTGGACGACACATGTGTCTGTTTTTTAATGTTCCTTGTCGATTTTTGTAATGTTATTTACTTTCAGTTCGTAGTTAGATTATGGTTTGTTTCTGTTTCTGTTAACCCTTTCCTATCCACAGCATCCTGTTCTGCCTTGCCAAGCCCAACAAGGCATGCCAGTGCTCCCATTTTTGCTCACCTGATGATGATTCGAGCACGAACAACAAGTTTACACTGGGGGAATACATAATATGGAGGTGACATGAGGCCCAACCTATAGGTGACATGTGTCAAGTTCCAATTGGCACAAAAGGTCTGTGAAAAGAATGAATCAGGATGACACATGGCACACATAATATGGGTTCATGTCACCTTGGGTGACATCATCATGTCACGTCACTCCGACACTCCGGGACTTTGAGACTCCAAGCTTCAAAGAACTTGTCAGCATAACACAACAAATCTCCCAAATGCCAAAATTTTGAACTCTCAAACATGTGCACCTCACCCTAGGTGACGTCAGCATGCCACATCACTTTGGTGCTACGAGACTTTGAAACTTTGGGATTTGAAATATTTCACACCAGCATACTTTAAAAATCCTAAACACCAAATTTCTAAACATACGCTATGCAGAACCTCGGGGTTTTGGAGCTTCTAAAATTTGGGCTTCGTAGGCTTCTTCTACAACACACCTCAAAACTCTTGAACGTCGAACTTCCAAACTCTCGAACAGTTTCTCCTAGGAACTTTGGGACTTCAGAACTTCTACACCAAAACAACTTGTTATCTCCCAATAAAACTTATTTTTATTTAACCCTTAGGTAGTTTTTTGAGTCTTTGTTTTCATTAGTCATTTAGCATGGTCTGTCCTTGATTGAGTCCAATCATCAAGTCTTGGTCATGTCAAATGATGTTGATAGGTGACTAAGTGGTCATCAAGGTCATTGTCCTAAGTTTTATTGCTAAATTCAAGTCATTTACATGCTAAAAGTGAGTCAGGGATTAGAAAGAGTCAGTTTTGGCCCTTAATGATCCATCATCACTTTCAAGTCATGATTTGACCTTTTTTCTATCATTATTCTACATGATGACAAGTTTGTAGCACATTTGGTCACTTTTGTACATGAAGCGCTACCAACTCAGCAAATGTTGTCAACGCAACTCATTATTTTTCTATATGGCATGCTACCAACTCATGAGAAAATCTTTGTTTTGAAATTTGAAGACTTTTGAAGTGAATAAGGTATATTAAGAAGGTTTTTTAAGGTTCTTGAATCATCATCAAAGTCTTGAGATCCTCTTCTAAAGCTACAGCTCTCCATCAAAGGAAAACTACTAAGGTTTGCAAAGAAACAAAGAAAGCTTTTTGTCCTTAGAGTTTTCTTCTAATTTTCTCTGTGCAAAAGTGTTTACAATAGGTATTCATATATCCAATGGCTCCAAGGAAATACACCATCCCCAGGAAAAGGTCAGGCTCTTTGGTTATATTTGAACCCATTGATACCACTTTGATCGAACAAAACCCTAACCATGTGGACTCCTTCAAGTGCATGGGATGTTGGAGGTTTTTTCAAAAGCTAGAAGGGCATCATTTGGATGTGTCAAGAGATTTTGTGCAGAATTTCAAGGAAGATAAAACTCAAGTTCTCCCCTTGGAGATTCATCTAACAACATACTTAATTGCATAAGTAACTAAGATTCCAAGGTCATGAGAACTTTGGTTTAAGGCAAGTAAATTAAAGAATGAGGAATGGTGTCAAGATATGCTCAAATCTGAGCATAGGGGAGTTTCTTTGGTGAAGGGAGTGCCAAGAAATTGGCTACTAGAGGAATATGACAAGTTTTTGTTCATGATTCAAATATTTTTCACTTGTGAAGGGAGGTATAGTTGGATCTTGCAGTATCATTTCAAGTTGTTGCTCCACTTCACTGGTAAGAAGGAAATTGACCTATCTTATTTCCTTTTTATGAGTTTGCAAAGGATGATTTCATATGCACAACGAAAGCCTGATAAAATTCAAAAATCTATTTTTCATGATGCCTTAATCAAACTCATAGTCATTGAACATTTGAAGAAGGAAGGGAAGGATTGGTCCACTTTATTGTTTGTATCTAATTACCAAATTGGCCTGCCTATTTCTCCTTCAAAATTCAAGACTCCTAGGAAGAAGACTGTAATATTTTCCTCTGCTCCCTCATCTAAAGTGCCACAGTCCTCTGCTCCCTCATATGAGGTACCACGGTCCTCTCAAGACCCCATTCCTCAAGAAACTTCACCTGTCCAAGTGTATAAAAGAGATAAGAGAAAAGGAAAGGCTAAAGAGCTAGTTATTGAAGAACAACTATAGCCTCCTATGGAGCTTCCTCAAATGGAAACTGAAGATAATCCCCAGACTGTCCAAGATAAAATTGGTACACCAACCCTCAGAAGTTCATCGAGGAGAAACCTTGTACTAGCAGAGGAATATCATCAAAGCACTGAGGTTATCAAGCCTAGAAATAGGTTATCAATATTGAAAGTTTCTCCTCTTGAAAAGGAAGCACTTGAGGCCATAGTCCAATTAAGTGAATATCCACCAGAGCTAGCTCCATAGACAAATCAAGGACCTAAAACTAATTGGGCTCAATTACTCAAGGATGCAAACATACAACTCAAAGAAGTTTAGAAGAAGAATCAAAAACTACATCACGAGAATGTTACACTCATCAAACAACTTTCAAGTCAAATAGAACAACTAGCAGGGGAGTGTAATCGGCTCAAGAGGAACATCAGGAAAAAGATGATTTAAATAAAGAAATTGACAAACATGTACAAGAAGAATCTTAGATTGAGATCATACAACAAAAAGTTTTCTAAGGATGTATTTTTGGTTAAGAACATTCTTAGTAAGAAGAACCTGGAAATTTTCCTAAAAGAAACCTCTTCATCTAGCCTTCCCAATAAAGATAAGTGATTGAGGTATACTCAAGGTTTTGTGCTCAAATTTTGGATATTTATAAGGTTTACTGTCCACCTTTTTTTCTTGAACAAAATGAACAATAATTTTATGTTTTTCCTATGATGAACCTAATGAAGAAAGAGGTAAGTTTGTTGAATTTTGGAGATCATAATTATAAGTGGAATATAATATCCTTGTTGCATAAAAGTTGAAAGGTAGAGTTGATAGACGGAAACAAAAAGGAGAAGTTGCATTATCAAGTGGTGATCCCAATATTGAAAAGATGGCTAAGATGATAGAATCTTTGACTTCTAAATTGTCCAAAATGAAGATTGAAAACAAGCAACCTAGAAAATGTAGAGATCATAATACTCTTATTCCTCAAAATCCAAATCCTTATAGAATAAATAATGAGCAACATCAGATTTTACAAAGGAATAGAAATGCTAATGAGGATCAGAAAATTAAAGCCCCTTTTCAGAACACAGTAATGGAGGAAGATCATCCAGAAGAGGATGATGAGATTCATTATTTGGGAGATAAAGGTAATGCATATTTCTTGACACAGACTGCTTATGAAGAAGCTTTGATTATTCAATAGGCTATAATCAGGACTCAAATGATGGATCTGTTTTCCAAGCTGATGATTAGATTAGGTACAATTTGAAATCTAAACAAAATAAGAGTAAGCAAGATGTGCAAGCTCCTCCCAAAAAAATTATTTCCCCTACAAAACAACAACCAAGCAAATATCGGGTTCAAACAAAGGATCAAGTACTTATTAAAGATCCTCTACATGAGGTAAGAAGCCCTGACAAAGTTCCTTTTTCATTCAACTTTGAATCAGAAATTTAGAAGGTTAAGATTCCCATACCGCTCATGGAATTAATGAAGAATGACACCTTCAAACAAACTATCCTCAAAGACCTTGAGACTAAATCCGTTCCAGTTGTTGTTGATGTTGTAAACCTCTAAGATGATAATCCTACTATTGTCCTTAGCCCAATGGTTGAAGACCATGACGAAACCTCTCTACCTTTTTATGTCTCCTTGAATATCCATGATAAAATTATACATAAGTTCCTTTTGGACAGAAGAGTTTCTCATAACTTTATGCCAAAAGCAGTCATGGATGAGTTGGGTTTAGAAATTACCAAATATTATCATGATTTTTTCTCATTCGATTCTACAAAGGTTAAGTGCCTTGTCTTGATTAAAGATATAGCAGTTTCCCTATCTTAGTTACCTATGAGAAGCATGGTAATGGAAATTGTGGTAGTTGATGTGCCACCAAAATTTGGTATGCTCTTATCTAGAGAATGGATAAAAAGGCTAGGAGGCACCTTGAAAAATGATATTTCTTATGAGAATGTCTCTATCTTTGGAGGGAAATAAAGGAGATTGTATAGGGAAGCGCAATTAGCCTATATTATCGGTGATGAGAAGGAGCCTACAAATCATCCAATCTACTCATTTGATACAGGTTTGGGGTCTTGTATAATTCAGATTGATGATTCTTAGTCATCATATTTGTAGCTCATAAAGCCTAATTTCTAATCTTCGGAAGTGGAAAGCACTCCTATATGGAGTATGTTCTTTGATGGTGCTTGTCCAAGAGAATCTGCAAGAGCATGTGCTATTTTTGTCTCACCTACCAAATGTTGTGAGTGGAAAATCCCTCTATGGACTAGCACTTAGGGTTTTATCATGCATGTAGAAAAGACCTAAAGATTCCTACTTTCTACCATTGTCCCAAACCTAATCCCCATTATTCTTAAGAAAATACGTAGTTAAGAAGATCAAGTGAGAATACCTTATTTTGGGTGTTTGATGTAGATCCTTCTTCATGCTTGATCACTCTTTGACCGCATCTCTCCTCCCAAGGCTGACGTGCATTCACACAAGACAAATAAAGAACTCCACATGCATTTGATATATAAATTAATGGGTTAGAGATTAAATCAACATGTATGCAATAAACCATAAAAACCTCATATGGTGGGACGGGAAAAGTACTTCTTTATTATTAACTTCAACAAATCACTTACAATGGTGAAGCCATCCACTGCTCCACGAACCTAGTCCTGGGCTCCTCTTCAACTGTCCTCCAACTTCGTTTCTCTATATTTCTCTTTTCACAAAGAATGTTAAAGGTTGGGACAAAGGGAATGCACAATCGGGTATAGTTTCTTTACTATGATTCTCCTCTTCCAAATGGGACCCCTAACCCTTCTTTTATAGGCTTAGAAAAAGCTAGGTATTTGGTCGAACCCTCATCCATGCATGGCCGAAAGGTTTAGTTAACTCACCCAAAGTTGTGTGTTCCATCAACAACTTTTCTTTTTTTGTGCTTTTGTAGGTACACACGGGCTACCTTGGGTCATCTAGCATGTACACGAATGCAGTAATGGAGTAGGGCACATGGGCCTTTATAAAAGGGGTTTTTAAGAAGAGTTGTTCAACAATGTTTTGGCAAAGAAGGAATCTGAGATGGCCTGATGCTAGGTAAGCATGTATGGTGCAAATTAGGGTTATAACATATGCCCCCTAATGTGTGAGGTCAGAAGAGCATCTGATGGCCGAAATACATTAACAATCTTCACCGATGTGCCAAACAAGTGAGCCCAGGGACCAGAAATTGAGAGGTGTCATCTGCAAAATAATAATTGTCTCACCGAGGTGGGAATATCCATAGTCGGGATAAAATAAAATCATGGCTACCAATCAAACACACTATAGATCCATGTCATATAACTATATAAAGTGTAGTCGTGAGAAATACACAGCGGAGCTACATCTCGAAATCAAAAAGATATACATGTAGAGTATCCATATTCTAGAAGTTGATAAGGCCTGATGGTTAGAGATGAGGTCTTCAGAGCTCAAGAAACAACTTCAAAATATTCAAAACTCAGGTAGGAGTTTAATATGAGTGTACGACTTCACTACCCAGAGGTATTCGACGGCTTGTTGATCATGGAATAGAGAATCTTGATGATCAGGATGAAGGCTTCATTGATTTCGAACAAAAACTTGATTGGACGTTCAGGATGGTTGGGCATGAGGGAAAGAGACAAATTGAAGAGGGGCTGACTTAGGCTTGGTAAAAAATTCCCTTGGACAATAGCACGACAAATTATGAGACTCAGGCAACATGGCATTAACATAAGTTTACGAGGCAGGAGGCGACGCAAACTCTCCATATGTTTGGAAGAATAACCAAATGGAGGAGGACAGGGCTCTATGTAGCAAGAAACAACTTCCTAAGGTCGTATTAAATCCCAAAGTTTGATGAACAAATGGACAGATGTGCTTTATCCAAGGGCGACTCATTATGCTACCATCAAAGAAAATACTTTTCCCTTCCTCTTTTTGGGGTATATTTGATTTTTTTTTTGTCTTTTTCAATAATTTTGGAAAAGGAATAAAATAATGTTACGTTACAAAGGAGGATCGAGTGTCACAAACATACTAGTTCCAAGCACACGGAACACAGGGATGCTCAGGGAAAAGGGAAGTATGCAAGAAAAGGAGACTAGGAAAAATTCCTCCAGGGGCCACAGGTGTCAAGACGTAGAGGCAAAGTGCTACAAGGCTTGTGTATAAGGCATGCTTCAGATGGTTCAGTTGAGAGCAACATGGAGCCAGAATTAGGCCAAAAACTCAGGTATGCAAATGCGGTTAATAAGACACACAATGGTAACGTCCTTCGATGTAAGTTTAACAGGCCCAGAGAAGGTAAGCTCAACGATTTTTCATATTTAGAGAGCCTGAAAAAATGTAAAAGGAGACTCCACTGGGATACCTTTTTCGTAAGTAGTCTAGTCAGTTCGAAAAAGGGGTAAACTAGCACCGAAAAGACATCTATTCAAAACCATTTTAACGAGTGTGATAAAGACAAGATCACTCGGCCATTTTTTCATTTTTAAGGAGTCTGAAAAAAGATTAACTATGGACTCAATAAAGAATGTTCTTCTGGACCATTTTAATGAGTGTGAAAGAATAAGGTCACTCCACGATCTTTTATATTTTAGGGAGTCTGAAAATATCTTAACTATGGACTTCGTGGGGGTTCCTTTTTCGTAAATTTAGTCCCACAGCACGAAAAAAGGGTCAAAATGATACCTAAGAGTACTCTTCTAGAGAACTGAAGTTCCTTGGATTATACCTTTGTTCGTACAGTTGACCGTCTAGACCAAAAAAGGGGTAAAATACCACCGGACAGACGTGACTTCAAATTTCAGTTTAACGAGCGTGAAAGGCCACAAGATTGCTCAACAATTTTTTCATGTTTAGAGGGTCTGAAAAGGGATTAAAAGAAGACTTGTTATGTCTTTTGGGAGTCCCGAGGGTGAGGTCAATAGTGAAAAAGAATCATGGAAATGAGGTTCAAACTCGTAATCAGGAAAAACAACAAGGAATCCCGAGCCTACATTCATTAGAGACAGCATGGACACCATAATGCAACCAGGATCTACCTAGGGCATCCATGTTCCGATAATCTCTACCACCAACTAGTGACACTTATAAAGAAACAATGATGGTTCTGTGTCACAACCTGATGGGATTGATCCTATGGAAAAGGGATAAAGACAACGAGATACAAAATTCAGGGTGGAAACCTAACCTACATGCTCAAGTTGATCATCTAATATTTTTCTACGGACTGTCAAAAGTTACCCAAAATTTGAAAAAAATGTCCTGATACCCGATCATACCCTTCCAATGCAACTCCTGAATCACTCTAAATGGTTTTTGGTTTAAAGAAAATGATAAGGGGGGCCAAAAAA
>CBVK0100804426.1:0-23074 GCA_900067695.1 Picea abies
TTTTGTGAAACATATGTAATTTTTATGTTGCTTTATATCTATATATATATATATATATATATATATCATTTTTTTTATACCATAGTATTTGATGGATATTTTTCTATTGTGTGTAGATGTGGGACCAGTGTGACCAGAGGACTATGTGAGGAACAAACATCATCCTTTTCCAAGGGCCGCACCTACTGTCGTAGGGGGACCAGCAGCAGCAGGAGAGATTCCAGCCGGGGAGGATGAGAGGGTGTTGAGACAAGTCGAGCAAAACTTTACCTCGCTCACCCACATAGTCCCTATGGCAGAGATTGAGGATCTACCACCATTTATGCAGCCTCATGTAGTGGGGGCACCATGGATGTGGATCTGATTGTTTCAGCGTTTGGCAAATGTTGTTGATCAGTACAACAGGGCCCACAGGCCCTGACCTTAGTTAGACTTTTCACGTGCCGAGAACACTACTTGTATATATGTTTTGAGGACATAAGCCCCATGACTCATTATTGGTCATACTTTTGAGGTGCTTGGATCCACCTATGTACTCTGGTGACTATGATATTATATATGTATTTTTTGTCTTTTTGTGTCTTATGGATCATTTTTACTTTTAAAAATGTATTTACATGTTTATGTGTATATCCTTTCAAATGTGTGTGATATGCCAATCTAAAATTTGATTAGCTAGAGTATCTATGATTTGGTTTAGTCTCCTAGGAACATGAAAATACGTAATATAATAAAATCTTCGTTCTAAGAGATGTACCCTAAGGAATCATCGATGTAAAGTCAGATCATGAACATGGTAGACTCTATTTAACTGTGACACAACCAATTGAGCATCTAAATAGACTTGGAGATGAGAGATACCAAATGACATTGCATCACGAAGAAACTCAATAACTACACTGTACTCGGAAACATTGTTTGTGGTGTCACCTAGGCATATACCTCCAGAAGATAATAACTGGCCTCGACGTGTAAAAATTACCCAACCTGCAGAGGCCAGCCTCTAAGTGTGCTGGCTAGCATTGTCTACATACCCAATGAACACCTCGGATTCACTTGACATCTGCCATAGTGACAAAAGATAACATAAAAAATGACACGTCCATAATACTAAAAGAAACTAGAAAGTAATAATACAAAGACTATACATATGTTACAAAACGATACCCACGGTGACCTACCTATGAGTGATTCTTCTTGAGGTAGAGCCCATTTATAGGCTTCAGAAAATCATTTCCCTCAAATTCAACTAGACGATAAGAGCCCTTTTTTAGAACCTCTTCTATGACGAAAGGGCCGAACCACATGGGTTTGAATTTTCCTTCCCCCAGGGGGTCCTTATCTTGGTCATAGACCAGGACAAGGTCACCTTCAAAGAAAATTCAAGGATGAACAGACCTGTCATACTGACACTTGACTTTATGTTTGTGAGCTTCATTGGCTAGAGCCGCATAACGATGCTTCTCATCGAGCCACTCAAGGTATAATAACCATTCTTCAAGTAGAGAAGTGTCTGGCAATAATTGTAATGCCAACTTTAGGGATGAGATCTGAAATTCGATAGGCAAGACTGCTTCTAGCCCGTAAATGAGTTGAAAAGGTGAGAGACTGGTTGTAGTCTTAATAAACATTTGGTAAGCCCATAATGCCGAGTATAACTTCAAATGCCAATTTGACTTGGCTAAGTTGATTGTTCGTTGTAGGATGGTCTTAAGAGATTTATTTACAGCTTCCACTTGACCATTTGCTTAGGGGTAGTAGGGTGCCAAATGTTCTTGCTGCAGCCCAAGCTTTGATGTTAACTCAATCATCATCTGGTTCTAAAAGTGACTACCATGGTCAGTGACAATATCCCTTGGGACATTGAACCTTTCCATTATCTGGTTGAATAAAAAGAGAGTCGTAGTCTCTCCATCATATTTAAACGTTGGCATATATTTGACCCACTTCGTGAAGTAGTCTACGACTACAATGATATAATGATGCCCCCTTACTGAAGGAGGGTTGCATGTAGTGTAATCAATCCCCCACTTGGTGAAGGGACCAACTGTGATGACATGAAACATGGTAGCGGGATGTGCCCTCATCTTCCGAGAGAAGATCTGGCATGGGTGGCACTTCTTGACCAATTCGATACAATCTTTGATTAATGTCGGCCAGAAGTAACCTGCTCATAAAATATTTTGGGTTGTTTCCAACCCAGACAAATGACCACCACATGCTCTAGTATGGAAATCTTTAAGCACGATAACTTCTTCTTCGTGAGTGAGACATCGACGCAGGATGCACTCTACACCTCTTCGATACAATGTATCATCGAGTATGGGATAATTCTTATCCTGATGGTGTATACGTCGATGCTCATCACGAGAAGCAGAGGTGGGGAACTTCAAAGTCTGGAGATATATAAGTATATTTCTGTACCAGGGATCCGAAGATGTGATCAAAAACATATCTCCTCTGATAGGCGACTCTTCGGACACAACATCACCTGAATAAATCGGAAGTTCCGAAATAAGTTCTACGAAGACCAGTGACTTTTTGGATTTCGCTGAAATGAAATCTAAGTCAAATTCTTGGAGGACTACTATCCATCTACTTATCTTTCCACCTATTACCCGTCGTGTCAACATGTACTGAAATAGATTCACAACAGTAATGACGGTGGTCTTTCGAAACATAACATAATGACAGAACCGTTGAACAGCATGCACTGTTGCCAATGCAAGTTTTTCAATATGAGAATAATTGAGTTCCGGTCCTACGAGACCTCAACTCAGGTAATAGATCACATATTCTGAGAACAAGTCATCTTCTTGAACTAAGACCATGTCGATGGTTGACTCTATTGCAGCTAGGTATAATAAGAAATATTTTTTATAGTTAGGTGGCCGAAGTAGAGGGGGAGTTGTGAGGGCATGTTTCAATGCCTCGAAAGAGCATTGAGCAGCGTTGTCCCAATAAAAAAGAATGTCTTTCTTCAGTAAGCGCATAAATCCCTTTTTTATCTCGGCATAGTTGGCGATGAAACGTCTTAAAAAATTTGCCTTTCCCTGTAGAATATGAAGTTGAAGGATTGTGTGAGGGGGAGGCAACTGAATTATTGCCTCAACCTTGAGAGGATCGACCATGATCCCTGCTGTTGACACTATGAAACCTAACAAACGTCCTGATGTTATGCAAAAGCTGCACTTGTTTGGATTCAAGCGAATCCAGAAGTAGTGACAATGCTCAAAGATAAGTCGGAGGTGTGTGGGATGATCCGTTCTCTTGTCAGATTGAGATGATCAATCATATAAATAGGCCTCAACTATATGCTTGAGGTCATGGAAGAAAAATACATGGCCCGCTGAAAGGTCGCACCAGCATTTTTGAGACCAAAGGGCATCTTACGATACACAAATGTACCCCATGGTCAAATGAATGTTGTTTTTTGCTGGTCCTTGAGTTTGATTTGTATTTGATTATATCCCGAAAAAACATCCATGAAAGAGAAGGCCTCGTAACCTACACATTCATCAATTATCTGGTCAATGAATGGTTTGGGAAAATTATCTTTTGGACAGGCCTTGTTCAAATCACGAAAGTCTGTACATACATGAATTATGCCTTGTTTCTTATTGAATGGCACAGGATTTGACACCCATTGGGTCAAATGGATAGGATAGATAAAACTGGCTTTTAGTAGTTTCTCAAATTCAACCTTAATGGTTGTTGCTTTCCTGGGATTAATTGGATGAAGCTTCTACCTAACAGGCTTGGCATCTGGATAAGTTGTGATTTCATGTTCGACTATTTTTGGATCGATGCCTTGCATTTCCTCGTAAGACCAGGAAAAAACATCGTAGAATTTTTTAAATAGATCTGTGTAGATTTGAATCTCTCTGGGGGAGCAATCAGCTTTGACGAAAACATTCTCCATGAAGCCAGATGTTTTGGAGATATTGATCAGTATGGTTTTAGCAATGGTTTCCATATTACCCTCGGCATAGACCTCATGTGTAGCTAAGGGATTAATAGGAAAATACCTATCTCCAATCTTAGTCAAGGTGAATTCTCCAGATTTGATTATGCTTAACTCTGGTAGGAAGTATGATCTGCGATGAAGATCATCCCAGGGTTTGTCTGGACTAGTCATTGCTTCAATTACTACCTCATCGGAGGGAAAGACTAAGTCTAACGAATTAGTTTCAGTGAGAGAACCTTAAGCCCAAATAGGCTCTAGAAGCAGATCTAACTCTTGTGCAGGAGTTGGATCTGTGTTGGTTGAAGCTTGTTGGACTAAAGAGTACGCTACTTCAGTTGCGGACAAGGGCATGGACATGCCCGGGTACCCTGTCCCATCCATCGTGGTCGATGGGGAAGGAAGTATCCACGGATCGTTGAAGTAAGTCATGCAAAACGATGAAACTTGGAAAATATCAACCTTATGGTGGTCGGATATCAACTTGACATCACCTTGAGGGGGTGGGTAATTGAATGTACCCATCAAAGATGGGCACAAAACAACCCCTACGTTGACTATGCCTAGTTGAGGATTATCAATCATCAGGATCGTGGACACCCCCAATGAAGGGTCGGGTTTGGAGAAAGACAATTGATCAATGGTCACAATTTGGTCCTCGTGTGAAAACAACAAGACCCGAAAAACTGTAGCAACCACTACTTGCATGGCATAAGTCCAACTCCTTCCTAACAAGAGATTGTAGTCGAGGGACACGTCAACTACTTCTACCTCGATGCACACGGTCTTCCCTCCTAACTGCACGGGGAAAGAGGGAATGACACCATGTGGTCAGAATGAACGACCGTCGAAATTTGTGAGAAGAGTAGGTGACAGAGACAAAACGGGCTGGCCAATGGCCTTTCAACATGCCAAGGACATAACGCATGTTGAGGTGCCCTCATCAACCACCGTGCGGAAAATATTTTGAGTAAAACTTTTTGTGGGGTGAGCCACTACTATATGAAATGCTATGTGGTAAGGCATATGAGGTTTTAAGTCGGTTTTATCCAGCATGATGGTACCTGGATTACAAATATCGGTAGATCCTAAAGAGGTTAACAAAGCTTTCCTCTAGGAAGGGAAGCTTTGGAGGACCTCCAAAGAGGACATCGCACAAGGGGTTTGAGACAAATCCTCCACCAGAGAATAGTTTTTGGCGGCCCTTGCGTTTGGATTGTGAGAATATTTTTTGAATGCGCCTTTTGGGATGTGTGTCATTGTTTTTCCCAAAGTCTTCTCAATCTGTAGAGAAAGAGATGGGAGTTCGACTTCTTTTCCCTTCTCAGAAGTGTTTGGTTTATTGTATTCATGCACTCTAGTCGATATAAAATCATCACCCTTCATCATATACACATTCGTGGATGTGGGATTGTTTGAATATGGAGAGGGTCCTTGACTTCCCCCTTTCGTGCCTGTAGAGGCTTGGGTTAGGTTTTTCCCATGTGGAATGCATTGGTTAACACAACAGGTTGTTGTTGTGTCACAAACGTTTGGGCCTCTGGAAGTCGAGGAAATTGGTGGGTGAGGTGGTCTTCCATCCACAGGTTGCATGGATACCTCACCTTCTATTTCTCAGTGTTGCCCCGCCAGCATTATTAGTGGGTTTCTTATCCCCCTGACCCTTATTTCATTGTTTTTTCTTTCCTTCAGGCTACCAGGTGGCCTTTGGATTTGTCGATTGCACTGTGTTTACATATGACATTTTAGTAGGGGGAGAAGCCAAAATAGTAGGTTGGCTGGCTGCTGTGTGTTGTATAGAAAATTGCTACAATTGCTTCATCAGTTGCTCAGCGGGCTTTGTTTGTGCTGATCCAACAATACCATCAGCATGTGGTCCAGCTCTCTGACTAGTTTTATCAAGTATTGAGCATGGCGCATCTGGCAAGATCTTGTATAATAAACCAGACTGAGAATAGATTAGCTCAAGCTGTTGAGCTCTCATGATGGTGTCCTCTTCGAAAAACACTCCCGACGTCACGACATTTTTGGATAATTGTGGGACCAAAGACTTA
This sequence comes from Picea abies, assembly GCA_900067695.1. NCBI lineage: Eukaryota > Viridiplantae > Streptophyta > Pinopsida > Pinales > Pinaceae > Picea > Picea abies. The sequence continues at coordinate 6,019 of CBVK0100804426.1, forward strand.
AGGAGCCACTCGAGCAGGAATGTTGGTGGGACTAGCACCTTGATTAAACTCTTTCAATGTCTCCATTCTCGGATGTGATCAGAGGTATGGTCCACTTTTGTCTATGCGCAATTGGCCAACAATTTTTTGCCAGCGTCGTATCTCACAGGTAATTGGAAATGGTTTAGGAAATCCATTACCAATTCACCGAAGGTAGAGTATCTTGAGAGATTGAGCTCAATGTACCATTTTGCAGCACTCCCAATGAGAGTACATTGAAACAATCGCAATTGTACGAAGTTGTCTTTCAATGAGTTAGATGAGCACCAAAGATGGAAGTTGGTCACATGATCTCCTGGATCTTCATTAGGCTTGGCTTCGAACTTTGGTATGTCTGAAGGAAAATTCGTCGACATAGGGGGCCAATGCGGATCATGACATATAGGGTCATTCAACAACCTTGTCAAGTCTGAAAAATGCAAGGTTTCCAGGAAAGGTAGTTTGGGTTGTTGGTGATAACCTAGGAAAAAGGGACCTGGATTTTGACTGGCACCAGGGTGCCAGGAAAAGTTTGGTTGTTGGCCTGGGTTCTAGTAAAAACCCTAGCCATGACCAACATATGGATTTTTCATGTGAGGAGACATCATCAGTTTATTCCCAAAATAGGATGTAGATGGTTGGGCATGCATTACATTCGGAGTAATTTGGGAAGGGTTGCCCCATGTTGATCACGTGGGGATAGGCATAGAACCTTGTCCAAGGTTCCATTGGTTGTGAAAATAATTGCCCCAAATCGACATTCCTTATGAGGGAATGGATCCCTGCCAAGAATTCCAAGGCCCTGATGTGGAAGAAGTTTTTGGGTTTTCCCCTTGTGCAAGAATAGTACCCTGCATAGGAATAGGTTGTCCAAAATTGGGATTGCCCCCAGTCGGGAAAGCAGCTAATGAGAAGGCATTGTTACCAAACACGCTGAACAAAGAAAATGTTGTCGAACCTACAAGCATATTATGTGAAGGTGGTCCTTGACTCCCTGCTCCAAATAAACTATGGTGTGCAGGTGGCTAGACGGATGGCTGATGTGTGCCACCGAGTGAAGGGGGAAAAAGAGGTATATGAATTCCCCCGTAAGGGAAAGCGTTAAACGAAGCTGATGTGCCCCCCATGTGGCTTTGCAGAGGAGTGTTGGAGCTCCCTTCCCCAGACCTAAAGTCTGTGAAGTGGAGTAGGAAAGTACAGGACTTGTACCTGAGCTAGGCATCTCGTATGAGAACGGAGGGCCTATTGCACTAGGTGTGAAAGGGGTTGTGGTCGCCTCCATACAAGGGATCAGACCACTATGCGAGGTAGAGGTGGTTGAGACCATGGTGGCTTGGACCGGTGACAGTGGGTTAGGAGTTGGAAACTCTCCTGTGGTGACAACCGTAGTGGGAATTAAAGAATTCCCAGCAGGAGTGACAACATTTGTTTCCATTGTTGCATGCGATACTGTCTTACACTCGTAAGGGTGAATTGGTACAATGATGGGTGTCGAAATATTAGTGGTTGGATTTTCAGGTGGACCAAGAGATTTTGCTCCAGATTCTAAAACAGGCGTTTCCTCCAGATGTTGGTCGATCACAATTTGTTGTGACCTGGTCGCTTCAAAATACCCTTGTTGGTCTAGCTTTAGCCTTAGGGGTGGCGGGGGTGGCTCCAGTGTAACCAGTGACAGGCCTAGAAGCCTTCATGACCGGCAGAGCTCGTGATCCTCCACTATGTGAGAAGATAAAAGACACCCTAGGGCCTTCTATTCATTCAAAAACAACACACACTAAAAAAGTCCCTAAAAGATAAAACAAGCAAACACTAAACTAATTGGAAGAACAGTTACAACAACGAACACTAGAGCAACTTACCGGTGCAAGTGCAACTCGAACACGAAAGCACCCTCTGGGTATACTCTACAAAGTGTGGCCTGATATCTATCCTAAGTACCGTGGTATACCCCCGCAGTCACCTATGTATGTCTCCAAAACGATAGGCAACTAGGTTGCCAGTGCGTGAACAATCACCAAGCAGGTACAGGCGAAAGTCAGGTAGACCACAATGAGCAGGGTATCGAGCCTAAAACCTGTCAAGGGTATCAAATTCAAGTGGTCTGGAAGACAATTGAGGACCTCAAACGGATTTGAGACCCATGAAGCTCTGTGGCAAATGCAATTGACGAAATCCCAAGACAAGCCCTCTATATGTGTTCTCCACTACGATTAGTCTAGCGTTGGAGGGGTTATCTCTGCTACCTTTCCGCACGCGACCTCGTGTTTATCCCCTGTGTTAGAGGGGGGTCCTGGATAAATTTCATGATACTGGACTTTGACACTCCCTAACTCAGACTCCAATGTTTGATTTTAATGGCCTTGAAGAGTTTCCTCTCCAACCTAATTCAAGGTCCTAATCCTAAACTAGTTGGTTGACCCTACAAACATAAAAAGTCTAATGAATTTTAAATTTAGTGTTAATTTTTATGGCTTGTCTTAAGTCAAATGTTATGAAAGTGAAACTAGTGATGTTTGAAAGACAAAAGAAAAAATAAATAGAAAGTTGGAAACAAAATATCTTTACTTAACTCAAATCTTAAACAACTTTTCAAACTTCAAAATTTTCTAAGATCTTTAAACAACAAACTCAAAGAAGGATTTCAATCGACTATGAGCTACTTATGATCTAAGTAAGCCATCAATAACTTATGAAAGAAAAGACTTTTCCCTGGTTACGAATGCAAAACAACACTTTCTAACCAAACAAAGAAATAAAGATTTTTTTATTATTATTTGAATGCTCACAAAGAAAAAAGGAAAAATATCAACAAGTCAAAACCAAGAAAATTTCTGGCCAAAGCGCAGATTGCAAAGAGTCACTTTAAAAATCACACACAAGCAAATTAAAATTGGACTCTCACACTTGTCTAAAAACCCTATAAAAGAAAATTTTGAGGAAAACTTCTAAATGAAAAAGGAAAGCTATTGTTGTGATCAAACCTAAGTTACGGACCGCTATGATAGAGACCCAAAAACCTGAGAGGTATAGCTCTTGTCAAAGGAAAGGATGACTTCCCCACCTTCAACAAAAATTCTCTCCTCAAGCACACTACTGACAGTTCAATAACAAGTGTGTTCACGCGAGCTGTGTAAAGTCAGAGCATGTGTACATGTGTGCTGACCTTATATGGGCCGCATGTATCTCTGAAACTCTGAGAAAAATGAAAAATCCAAGCAATCTAGCCTAGGAAGAGACTGCTAGTACTGAGAACCAGAATCTTTTGAAGACTCAAACACTTACTTTAACAGAAAAAAGAAAACAATTCAAGGAAAACTTCATAGAACAAACCAATCTGAGGTGAAACCTAAGCTATAGACTGCAAACAACAAAGACTAGAAAGAGTTCTAGAAAACCCCTGAGAAGGACTACTTCTGACAGGGAAGAGGATGACTGCCTCTCTAAAATAAATTTTCTGGAATCATACATGCGACTGACACTTCCTCAGCTAGCATGTACATGTGGGTTGTGAGAATGTAGGGCACGGGTACATGCATGCAGACCTTATACAGGCTGCATGTACCTCTGTGGGTCTTGGAAAAAAAAAAAATCAAGCAAAGAAACAGAGATAACTGGTATGGAAGACCAGAATCTCTGTTAGCTCAAACTTTTGCAGAAACTTAAAAAATAGGAACTGAAACCAATTTTTAAAAATACCCAAAAAACAATATTCCCAGAAACCCTAGATAATCCCCAGTATGGTCGCCAATTCTGTTGTGAGTGGGAAATCCCTCTACAGACTAGCACTTAGGGTTTTATCATGCATGCAGAAAAGACCTAAAGATTCCTACTTTCTACTATCGTCCTGGACCTAATCCCCATTATTCTTAAGCAAATATGTAGTTAAGAAGATCAAGTGAGCATACCTTATTTCGGGTGTTTGATGTCGATCCTTCTTCACGCTTGATCTCTCTTTGACTACAGCTCTCCTCCCAAGGCTAACCTTCATTCACACAAGACAAACAAAGAACTCCACATGCATTTGATATATAGATTAATGGGTTAGAGATTCAATCAACATGTATGCAATAAACCATGAAAACCTCATATGGTGGGATGGGAAAAGTACTTCTTTATTATTAACTTCAACAAATCAACTTACAATGGTGAAGTCAGCCACTACTCCACGAACTTGTTCATGGTCTCCTCTTCAATTGTCCTCCAACTTCTTTGCTCTATATTTCTCTTTGCACAAGGAAGGCTATAGGTTGGGACAAAGGGAATGCGCAATCAGGTATAGTTTCTTTACTATGATTCTCCTCTTCCAAATGGGACCCCTAACCCTTATTTTATAGGCTTAGAAGAAGCTAGGTATTTGTTCAAACCCTTGGCCATGCATGGCCGAAAGGTTTAGTTAATTCACCCAAAGCTATGTGTTTCGTCAGCAACTTTCCTTTTTTCGTGCTTGTGTAGGTACACACGGGCTGTCTTGGGACAGCTAGCGTGTACACGCATGCAGTAATAGAGCAGGGTGCGTGGGCCTTTATAAAAGGGTTTTTTAAGAAGAGTTGTTCAACTGTGTTTTGGTAAAGAAGGAATCTGAGATGGCCTAATGTCAGGTAAGCATGTCTGGTGCAAATTAGGGTTATAACACCAAAGAAACAATTCATTTGTCTTTCAAGTTAGATTTTAAGGTGACAAATAACATAGCAGAATACGAAGCCTTAGTCTTGGGCTTAAATGATGCTAAGGACATGAATATTCAGTGGTTGAAGGTATATGGAGATGTTGATCTGATAATTCAACAAATTAAGAACACTTTTCAAGACAAACATATCAAGCTTAAGGCATATAGAGATGAGGTATGGAATCTCATTGATTCTTTTCTAGCATTCAATATTTCATATATTCCAAGAGCAATGTATCAACTTGTTGATTCATTAGTTGTTTCAGTTAGTACCTTTAATCCACCATTGCCAGCAAAGCTTAACTATGAAATTCAAGTGAAATATAGACCTTCCTTGCCAGATAATGTAAAGTTTTGGAAAGTGTTTGAAAATGATGATGAATTTGTTAGATTTTTGGGAGTTATAGATGAATTTTCTGCTCTCCACATAGTAAAATGAAAATGATGAAAAGGTCAAAAACCCTAGATTGAAAAACAAAATTGGGCGCCATGATATTATTCATCTCCCTAATAATCAAATCCCAAGAGGATTAGTACCACTTGAGAAATTCTTTGACCAAAACGATGTGCCTTTGAAGCTTGATAAGAAAGAAGAAGACCATGTTGTCTTTAAGTACAATTTAGGAGATGATCAGTGCCCAAAAACCATAAATTTGTCCACACAATTGACTGCAGAACAAAGATCTGATTATGGCAGCCTAATGAATGAGTTTTCAGACATTTTTGCATGGGAGTATAATGACTTAAAAAACTATGACACTCAAGTGATTGAGCATAGAATACCTTTGAAGAAAGAAGTTGCCCCATTCAAGGAAAAGATAATATCTATTAGCCCTCTTCTTGTACCCATAATGGAAAAGGAAATTAAAAAGTTATTGAATGCCCAAATTATCATTCCAATGAGATATTATGAGTGGGTTGCTAATTTATTTCCTGTTAGGAAGCGAATGGGGAAATTAGGTTGTGTGTTGACTTCAATAACTTGAACAAGTGTTCCAAGAAAGATAACTACCCTGTGTCGAAGATGGAGCATATCTTGCAAAGAGTGTCTGGAGCTAGTGTCATGTCTTTTATTGATGTTTTTTCAGGCTACAACCAAATCTCAGTACATCAATATGATAGAGAAAAGACAGCCTTCACAACTCTTTGGGGTTCTTTCATGTATGTCAAGATTCCCTTCAGGCTTATGAATGTTGGGGCCACCTTTCAAAGGGCCATGGGCATTGCCTTTGTAGGTGAGAAATATAAGTTTGTTTTGATATATTTGGATGGTTTAACAATATTTTATCACAGCCATAAATAGCATTTGCAGCAATTGAGGAAGACATTCTTGAAGTGCAGAAGGTATGAGATTTCACTCAATCCAAAGAAGTATCAGTTTTCATTAAAAGAAGGTAATATTGTGGGGCACATAGTTACTTCTGAAGGAGTAAAGATTGACCCTACAAGAGTCGAATTTATTCAGAAGATATCTACTCCTAGATCCATGAAAGATATTCAATCATTTCTTGGAAAGATTAACTTAATTAGGATATTTATTCCTAATTTTGCAGAATTGATTAAACACTTCACTGGTATGCTAAGGAAGGATTCATAAGTTGAATGGAATGATGCAGCAATGGGTTCTTTTGAAGCTATTAAGAAAGCTCTTATGTCAGATCCTACTTTGATAAACCCAGACTATTGTAAAAATTTCTACATCTTTTCATTTGCATCTAATGACACAATTGCAGCGGTGTTACTTTAGAGAAATGATCAAGAGAAGGATCAATGAGTAGCATTATTTAGAAATACATTAAGAGATGTTGAGGTAAAGTATGATTCTATTGAAAAACAAGCTTATGCTTTGATCAAGTCACTTAAGGATTTTAGAATCTATATCTTGCATGCAAAATTTATAGCTTATGTACCATCTAGCTCAGTCATAGATGTACTTATACAACCAGAAGTAGATGGGAAAAGAGCCAAGTGGATTGCTAAACTCATTGAGTTTGACATTGATATTAAGCCAACCAAATTGGTAAAGGGTCAAGGTTTGGAAAAACTTATTGTTGAAGATAATTGTGAGTTGTTGGGTATTAATTTCATTGGCATAAATGCATAGCATGCACAATCTGAAATCTTAGTTGAAAGGTACAATCATGATCAGCCATTTTTAGCCCATTTGTCTTCTTGTGAATGGTACAGCAATATAGTTTATTTTTTTTAGAACCTTGCAGCTCCTCTAGAGATGATCAAACATAGGTAAGAGCACTAAAACTCAAGGAAATCAAGTTTTGTATCAATGAAAATATGCTATATTGGAAAGACCCCTCTAGGATGTTGTTGATGTGCCTTGATAAAAAAGAATCAGTTCAGGTTATGCATCAATTTCATAGCAGCAATTGTGGTGTCCATCACTACTAGAGAACCACAACCCAAAAGAATTTTAGGGCTCGTTACTATTGGCCATGTTTATTTACTGATGTTTTCTCTTATGTAAAGACATGCGACAAGTTCCAAAGGTTCACAGGAAAACAACAACTAAAATCTCTCCCATTGAAGCATATTGTAGTCACTGAACCCTTCCAACAATGGGGGTTGGACTTCATTGGAGAGATACATCCATCTTTAAGTGGCCAACATAGGTGGAATCTAGTAGCAACTGATTACTTTACAAAATGGATTGGGGCTATTCCTACCAGGAATGCCACTCATTCTGTAATCATAAAGTTTTTGAATGATCATATTTTTGCTAGATTTGGTTGCCCCAAGAAACTCGTTACTGATAATGCAGTTGCTTTTAAAGTTGATGTTTTGGTGAATTTATGTGGTGACATGGGTATTCATCTTGTTCATTCAACTTCCTACTATCTTCAAGGCAATGGCCTTGTTGAATCATCAAACAAAATCCTAGTGGGGATTATTAGAAAGTTGCTTGAAGAAAACGAAAGGAGTTGGGATTCTAAGTTAAAATTTGCACTATGGGCTTATAGAGTTATAAATAAGAAGTCCATTGGTACTTCTCCATTCAAGTTAGTGTATGGAACTGAAGCCATTTTCCCTATCCAACTTTCATTACATGTTACAAAGTTTTTCCAAGAAGTATAAGGGGAACCAAATGATTTGGTTAGGAGGACTCTTCATCTTTTTGAACTTCAGCAGGTAAGGGAGCAGTTACTTGAGAAGACAAAGTTACATTAGAAGAAGATGAAAGAGAGATTTGACAAGAAGGCTAAAGAATATATTTTCCAAATAAGAGATCTTGTTTTGAAGTGGGATTCTTACAGACAGGATAAGCGGAAGCATGGGAAATTTGACACTTTGTGGATTGGTCCTTTCATCATCTCTAAAGTGTTGAAGGACAATACATTCCTCTTACAGAAACTAGAAGGTAATGAAGTATCTAGTGTCCCAGTCAATGGGTGTTTTCTCAAGACCTATTTCTATTAAGGATTTTCAAGCCTTCTCCATTGTAAATATCATTGCTTTGTTTTTTTTAGTTTGGTTTCAGAAATAAATCCATTCAAATGGAACAACAAGTTCAATTTTCTTTTTAGAAGTTTTGTAGGTGATAGGAATGGCAACTAGTATTATGAGTTCTTGGAGCCTCACAGGTAGGTTTCCATCCCCAATTAGAGCCAGATGCTATCTCCCAATAAAAATTCTTTTTATTTAACCCTTAGGTAGTTTTTTTAGTCTTTGTTTTCCTTAGTCATTCAACATGGTTTGTCCTTCATTGAGTCTAGTCATCAATTCTTGGTCATGTAAAATGATGTTGATAGGTGACTAAGTGGTCATCAAGGTCACTGTCTTAAGTTTTATTGCTAAACTCAAGTCATTTACATCGTAAAAGTGAGTCAAGGATTATAAAGAGTTGGTTTTGGTCCTTAATGATCCATCATCACTTTCAATTCATGATTTGACCTTTTTTCTATCATTATTCACCATGATGATGAGTTTGTAGCGCATTTGGTCACTTTTGTACGTGAAACGCTACCAACTCAGCAAATGTTGTCAGCACAACTCATCATTTTTCTATATGGCACGCTACCAACTTGTGAGAAAAGCTCTATTTTGAAATTTCAAGACTTTTGAAGGGAAGAAGGTATATCAAGAAGTTTTTTTAAGGTTCTTAAATAATCATCAAAGTCTTGAGATCCTCTTCTAAAGCTGTAGCTCGCCATCAAAGGAAAACTACTAATGTTTGCAAAGAAACAAAGAAAGTGTTTTGTTCTTAGAGTTTTCTTCTAATTTTCTTTGTGCAGAAGTGTTTACAACATGTATTCATGTATCTGATGGCTCCAAGGAAAGACCCCATCCCTAGGAAGAGGTCAGGCTCTATGGTTAGATTTGATCCCACTGATACCACTTTGATCGAACAAAACCCTAACCATGTGGACTCCTTCAAGCGCATGGGATGTTGGAGTTTTTTTCAAATGCTATAAGGGCATCATCTGGAGGTGTCAAGACATTTTTTGCAGAATTTAATGGAAGGTAAAACTCAATTTGTCCCCTTGGAGATTCGGTTGATAGCAGACTTAATTGAAGAATTAACTAAGATTACAAGGTTAGGAGAACTTTGGTTTAAGGTAAGGAAATTAGAGGAGGAATGGTGTCAAGATATGCTCAAAACTGAGCATAGGGGAGCTGATTTGGTGAAGTGAGCACCAAGAAATTGGCTGATAGAGGAATATGACAAGTTTTTGTTCATCATTCAAATATTTTTCACTTGTGAAGGGAGGTATAGATGGATCTTGCAGTATCATTTCAAGTTGTTGCTCCACTTCACTGGTAAGAAGGAAATTGACCTATCTTATTTCATTTTCATGAGTTTGCAAAGGATGATTTCATTTGCACAACAAGAGCCTGATAAACTTCAAAAATCCATTTTTCACCATGACTTAATCAAACTCATAGTCATTGAACAGTTGAAGAAGGAAGGGAAGGATTGGTCCACTTTCCTGTTTGTATATAATTACCAAATTGACCTACCTATTTCTCCTTCAAAATTCAATACTCCTAGGAAGAACACTGTAATATCTTCCTTTTCTCTCTCATCGGAAGTGCCATAGTCCTCTGCTCCCTCATATGAAGTACCGCAGTCCTTTCAAGACCCCATTCCTAAAGAACCTTCACCTTTCCAAGTGTATAAAAGAGATAAGAGAAAAGGAAAGTCTAAAGAGCTAGTTATTAAAGAACAACTAGAGCCTCCTATGGAGCTTCCGCAAATGGAAATTGAAGATAATCCCCAGAATGTACAAGATAAAATTGGTACACCAACCCTCAGAAGGTCATCCAGGAGAAAACTTGTACTAGCAAAGGAATCTCATCAAAGCACTGAGGTTATCAAGATTGAAATTTTATCCCCTTGAAAAGGAAGTACTTGAGGCCATATTCCAATTAAGTGAATCTCCACTAGAGCCAACTCCAGAGACAGATCAAGGACCTAAAACTAACTAGGCTCAATTACTCAAGGATGCAGACAGACAACTCAAAGAATTTTAGGAGAAGAATCAGAAACTACATCAAGAGAATGTTACACTAGCAGACAACTTTCAAGTCAAATAGATGAACTAGCAGGGGAGTGTAATCATCTCAAGAGGAACATCAAGAAAAACATGATTCAAAGAAAGAAGTTGACAAACATGTACAAGCAAAATCTCAGCTTGAGATCATACAGCAGAAATATTTCTGAGGATGTATATTTGGCTAAGAACATGTGTAGTAAGAAGAACCTGGCAAATTTCCTAGGAGAAACCTCTTCATCCATCCTTCCCAATAAAGATAAGTGATTGAGGTATACTAAAGGTTTTGTGCTCAAATTTTGGATATTGATAAGGTTTATTGTCCACATTTTTGCCTTGAACAAAATGAACAGTAATTTTGTGTTTTTCATATGATGAACCTAATGAAGATAGAGGCAAGTTGGCTGAAGTTTTGGAGATCATAATTCTAAGTTATTCACAAGGAAGTTCATCTACATGACAGGTTCATAGCCCTCACAAGTACATACAGTATGATACAGTTATCCCATTAGGGTTTTGGTATGCAACAACCTACAATGAAGATATACTATGTTTTGGTTCTTTAGTGATGTATGATTTGATTCCAGAGGAAAATGCATATGGTAGCAACATAGAGGAACCTTTTTATCAATTTGTGTTGAAGATAAAAAACACTAGCAAGTGATAAATACATAAGAAATACATATCACAAAGAGGGATATGTTTACAGTGACAGTATGGAAAATGGTTATCTTTAGGATGTAGGGTATTCATCTTCCAAGCAGCAATTCCAGAGACCATTCTCAGCCTCTGATACACTTCCTAAGTCATATTTTCATACATTATCTCAAAATTGTCTTCTACATCCAGTTGGTAGTGCAAATTGGCTTTTTCCTTTGTATTCTGCTACCAACTCTCCATATTTGTGCGTGGAAGAGACTTGGTCAACTTTGACCTGATTTTCATCATTCAATGAGTGATTCATTGCTCCAGGTGTTAGATAACGGTGGTGAAGGACTTTTACAGCCACGAGGAATCTCAGGTGGAGTTAAAGACTTGGAATTAGGATAGGATACATATCCCTTAAAAATAGGATGGTATCCTACCTTCTTGTGATTAGACTAGATTTTGTTTGACAAGTAGCATTCATATCCATCTTTTGGGGATCATGAAACTAATTTGTAAAAGGCTATTTAAGCCCATTGAGGCATCATTGTAAAAGGTTCAAATTTGGAGACTTGACTTAGCTTTTGTTTGAAAGACCTTTTTGAGTACATATTGGAATATAAGTTTCTTTTGTTGCAGATATTTAGACCTTCATCTTCTTTATTTTCTGTACATGTGGGTGAATATTATATTCATGTTTTCCATGTTTATCTAATGACTGAATACTGTAATCTTATCTTTGCATTGATAAACTAGAATTACAAGTACTCTTACCTGTTATAGTTGGCCATTCATATATGATTTTGTATGTATGTTTATGCTGGTATAATAAGTATTCTTCATCATTTACATATTTATATAAACCTTCTGAACAAGTATAGTTGAAAGCCATATCTGTCTGAGTATATTCATATGTGTCTGGAGTGAGTGAGATCATATCAAGTAATTCAATTTGATCCAATTTATACCCTTATTTACACATTTGATTAAGTTACCAAGCTCACTTGATTTGCAACCTAGAGTGACTCTTGGAGTGATAACACAACCTTTTGCCCATAATCCTCCTGGATGTCGAATACTTGATAATCTGCAAACATGTGTCCTAGAAAATGGATGGTCATGATTTACTCCTATACTTTGGATCTTTGGAGCTTCAGGAACTCTCAACAAAACACTACAAATTTATCGAACTTTGAATTAGCGAATAATAACTAATCTGCGGACACATGTCCCCAAACACGAACAATCTATATTTACTCCGGAGTTTGGGACTTTGAGAGGTTTTATTCCTGGAAGATTAAGGACTCACTTCTTCCAGAGTGTCGAACCTCTAAAAATCCATGAGATATACGGCTCACACTTTCTCGTGTGCATATCTGACGGTTGGGATCTTATCTTCTCCACTGTGCCTCACCTCATGATCTATTCTTGATCCAATGGCCCAGATTTGTCCTTGGCCAAATCTAATGGTCAAGTACTCCTCCCAGTGATCTATGATGTAGATTCACTCTAGGACTTCGGGGCTTCAATGATTTTATCTCCTTTTTGTCAAAGACTTAAAAATTGTTGAAGCAACGAAGTCTGATGGACTTTGAGGGTTAATTGTCGTGCTCCTTTTCCTGATCTGGAGGTTGTGAAGGATTCGGTCCCCTCCCGAATAGATATTATCTATTCACCTTCTCACAAGGATAGTTCTCTTCTTTTGGGAACTTAATAAATCACATGCGCACTCCTTGCGCTTCAAATTCAACCCATCCTAGGTTGGAGTTTGCCTGAACAAGTATTAAATTGTGAAATTTTCACCACTTGGTCGATTTCTTCATATTTTTCCAAGAATTTTAACAACAGAAATTGGGGCTTTTTCCCAATTCCACACAAGTGATTCAATCAACTTTCTCGGCCCATCCAGGCTCATCGTTGGAAACTGGAGCTCTGATACGAAATTGTAACATACCCAACCTTATACTACTGCGCTATGCCACATAGAAACTCTTGTGGAACTGAATATATTGTAACATACCCGACCGCCTAGGCTGGGTCATGCTACTTCATAAAAACCATAATTTCATCTGTGTATATATATATATATATATATATATATATATAAAACTTAAGAAGACAAACATATTCTGCAAATACATAGATTCATGCAGAAATAACAGTAAAAATATACATGCAGCATACACATGCAAAACCCATAAACATAAACACATGTATAAATGCACAACATGTAAATTAACATACAATTGATACTTATATTTTATAGAAGACCACCAACTATGTGCATAGCTTCCACAATCCTCCCAGCCTTAGACCATGCTGCTCAGAACTCTCAGTAGTGGGTCACCCCCAAGCTGGGACTAAACTCCACCCAGGTAAAGGGATTCCTAGCTAGGCTAAGACAATACCGACAACAGGAAGGATGTGAGATCGGAAGATCACTCTCAGTAGTGGGTCACCCCCAAGCTGGGACTAAACTCCACCCAGGTAAAGGGATTCCTAGCTAGGCTAAGACAATACCGACAACAGGAAGGATTTCATCCCAGGAGCCAACTCAAACTACCAGCCTACATTATCTCATTCCCCACATGCATGTCCCACCCCAAGAAATGTGCCTCTTATCTACTCAACAATCCTTCGGTTGCCCCACTTCCCTTCCAGGGCTTCAGCAACATGCCAGACAAGAAGTCTCAGAGCATTGTAGCTGCAATTGGGATCCCTCGCGAAATCACTTCCCTAGAAATTATCTCACCTTGAGAGAGTTGTTCATGGGCCTGACAACCCGCCTCTTCAATCCATGGGCCTAACAATGCACCTCTTCAATCCCACAGGCATAAAAACCCATTTCTTCAGTTCAATGCTTAAGTCAACCAGTTACAGGTAATAGTGAAGAAAGCAATAATGTTTAGTTAAGGCATCAAAATAATTCAGGTATTGAATAGATGATGGTAGCAACAAAATCCTTTGGGTTTGGTATAAGCATGTCTCATAACATAAAGGTACAACATTGTCTTAGGTGGTACAGGTGCTTTGTACCTCCCAGGAAGGTACGAGATACGGTTGATAACTGGAAATGTACGGGGTAGCTGAAGGAGTGCATGTAGGCTCTAGAGGTAAAGTTGATGGCATGAATGGCTCAATCCGTCCCAAATGGACTAATTTTCCCCACACTTATTTGCATGTGCCCTTGATGACACATGGATCTCAAGGGGCTCATTTCTCTCCACTTGGGATTCATTCTCTTTCCCATAAGAACTTATGATAAAATAATTATCCTCACAATAGTCTTTAGGAATAATATTATAATATTCCTCTAGAAATAAGCCATCTAGATTAGCCCCTTTCCTAGGCTCTTAGCCCTCCCTTTCCCTTCCTAGTGGATTTTATTCCCTCATACTCTTTTATCATGGTTTTTCTACACGCAACGATGTATTATATTAATGATATGAGTGTTTACATATACAAAAATAGGCTCACTGGCCTTTAGAATATAGGCTCTTCGGCCTAATCATCACATAAGCCTTGTGACTTATAATAACCTGGCTCACTAGCCTATAAAAAATATTTGCAATTTCAACTGGGGCTTGGTCTTGGATTATTACATTATCTCCCCTTGGAAGACTAGTGAGCATGTCTTGTAGTGACTTGTTTTGATTCCTTCTAGTGAAATTTTGAGTTTAAAGGGTGGAAGCCTAGAAGGGTAATATCTATAAGGGTTGATGAATAACTTTTGTAAATAAGTATTATCATGTTTAATGAATGTATTGAATGAATTTACCTTATATTTCTTACGTACATTGGTCTCTTGAAGAAAGAAATGAGTCATTTTTCCCATACCCTTACAACTTGTGTTTTGTTCATAGATTGTTTTGTAGCTAATGTGAATGATATTAAATGATGATGTAAGGTGTTTACATCTATCATGTCATGGTTTTTATCCTAATTTTGTTTTGAGACTAGTTTTTCTTACCTCATAAAGGTTTTATGACATGTTATGTAACTGTGCATATTTGAATGATGCATCAAGAAGCTTATTGGGTAATGCATTATTCTCTTAGGTTTATAAGAACCCTAATGATTATTGATTCTTAAATATAATCAATGCATATGACATTAAAGGCATGATATTGAAGACATTAAACCTCAATACTTGGAATTATCTTGCTTGAAAGTGAATAAGCCCTCCACCAGGGGAATTTTATGTGATTATTGTGTCATGTATATTTGATGAAACCTAAGAGATGGATTATTTATGTGAAATAAATGATTATGCTTATGATGATTTGGATTTCCATTAGTACATAGATGTTATCATATTGAAAGTTTTTTATGTGGTGCATGTTGAATTCTAAATTTTAATTGATTGGAAAATATTAAAACTTGACCTATGTTGACTAGAGAGTTCTCACAGAGACATTTGATTTTAAGACTAAAATAATTCCAAAATATGTCATTATATTTAAGTGTAAGGGTTTTGAAAATGGTATTATCATGAGGAATTTTTTTACATACCACTTTCTCCATTGATTTATGAGATAGTAAACCCCAATTTGATGTTTGTACAAAAGGTACAGTTGAAATTGGTATCAAATCCATTGGTTGCAACATTGGGCTCAAATACATAAAATATAACATGAAAACCTTGACAAGCACAATTTTGAGAATGGTTAGGATGGTTAGTTTAAGCTTGGCATTCCCTTGCTCATAATCTACTTAGACATGTCTCAATTAAGCCTACCATACCCTAGAGTTCCTTGATGGAAAAAGGCACGTGTAATTTAGATACAAGAGTTTTCATGTAGTGTAATCATGATTTGAATTGGATCATTATATTATTTTTCACCCATATTGATGCTTTATGAGTGGAAAGAATTGGAGGAATTATCTTGCAGTGTCATTTTAATGGCAAGTCCCAATTTGGAAAATTATGGTTTGAAAACTTCCAGATCCACTTTGAGGCATCAAGCGTCATTTTTTGGTGAAAAAAAAACTAAAGGGAACTAAAAGTGTTCTACAAACCAAGACCTTTCCAACGATGTGAGAATCACCCCAATCGAAGTCCATATGTGAAATTTATTACTCTAAAAAGTTGATCTATTGTGTTGATCACCATAGTATGAGAGGATGATTTCTTCACACATATGAGGCTAGCCACCCATGGAATTTCAAGAATATTATAGAAGGTCCAAAACCCTATCACAATTGAGGTTTTAGGAAGTCAAAAACCTACCCATATATGTCTATCGTGCTATTTTAAATATTAATCTGCTAGGAAGAGGGGGGGTTCCATTCTATGTTATTTTATTTTGTTCAATAGCAAAGCGGAACATATAGGAGTGGGAAAATTAGAGAGCATAATAGAGGGGGTTAATGTATAGTAGCATCCTAACAGGCAATAGGTCTTAGGTAACTCCATAGAGAGCGCCTTCTCATTTGTACTTGCATTATTTCTATACCAGAGAAAAGAGAGCATAACAGCCTCACCTTCTAGCTGGGTTTTCTCCCATAAGGATTTCCTAGAGAAAATATTTGTGTTATTTTGTGGATGGTGTGTGATTTTGTGGATGGTGTGTGATTGTATTTTATTGTTCTCTATTTTCCGCATTTTGACTATTTCATGCATAAGAAAAAAATCAATAGCTAAATATTTTCGAATCTAAAGGAATTTAACCTTCATGTTGTAGATTTCAACTTTGTTTATCAGATCTATTGTGACGAACTATTCTAGTGGAATATCCATTACAGTTAATAGATCATATTGGTATCAAAGTATTTTTTTTAGAGTTTTGTGGAAATTTGTATGGATCTATAAATCGTCTTAAGAAGGAATTCGTAGAACCCTGGTCATGGCTAACGAGTCTATTCATAACAACCCTCAAGATCCGGTAGAGGAGAGATTTGTAAAGCTGGAAGAGAAATTTGTTGACATATCTTGCAATATGTCCCTCCTCATGAAGACTCTATCCAGAAAGATCAAATTATTCAGAGAAGTTGGGGGCTTGAACTAAGAGATCAAATCAGACGAGAAATCGGGAGATAATGAAGACCCAGAAAAAGAGTCACAGAAAGAACTCGAGAAAGAGTATTTGAGTTATAATGCCATAAATCCTTCATGGTCCCTATTCAATATGGAAGTGGAAGTGGACATAAATCCATGACAAGGTGATATCTATGCATTAAAACTGAATCATTGGTTGCAACAACTAGAAGTTTATTTTAG
>CBVK0100804431.1:0-10049 GCA_900067695.1 Picea abies
ATTCTTGAGCAGTGTGCTCTATAGTCTCAAATTGTTCATCCATGGTCATTACTTTGAATTTGGTCATATTTGGGTTAACCCTTCTATAGAGCAATTCCTCCTAGTATTGAACACCCTCGGTAAAGATATCATCTTTGAAGCTATCATGAGAATATGTCCAACATGAGGACACATGTGATGCATGTTGGAATACCAGGCCTTTTGGATCATACTTGCAAAAATTTCATGTGGGGAATTGATACTCAAGCTGACTCAATCCCTCTTGTTTCACCTGTGAAATTCCTCTTACCATGTAAGACCTGATATGAAAACCATAGGGTATGAAAGCTCTCTTCTTATCTTTTACCAAAGAGGCATTATAGCCTTGCAGAATGGTCTAGTAAAAAAATTCTCCCAATATGAGACGGTCTGGGACATGAATGAGGAGTATGTGTGGTGCACCAGTAGCCCATAACACTCTAATATAAGTGCATGTTTCTTCAAAATACCAGTGGCCCACTTTTAAAATCATCTTTTTGGTTGCCACTGAAATCCTTGGGAATTATTTTCTAAATATAATGAAGTGCAATCGGGCTATGAACTCATCACATATAATGGCACAAAATTTCTTGTACCTATTTTCCCACAAAATATTGAAATAAACATGCACGAGTAACTCAACGACATGTCACTTAAATTCATACCTGCAAAAATGTTTCTCATGCAGACTATGTACAACATGTAACATGCCAGGTAGAAAACTAATGTTTCTCCATCTTTTGGTGTATGGGCCTGTAGGATGTTGATACTCATCTTCTTGGAAATTATGGTTCCCCAATTAGAACTGCTCCCAAATATTTCCACGATATATCCTAAGGAAATCCATGCCTATGAAAAATTTGAGCAATCATTTTCCTCATACAAGCCGAAGATTAAAAACATTAAATGCATATAAGGCTCTCTGAGGTTTACAGTGTTGTACCATCCATTTCTCATGTTTTTGAACTTCTTATCTTATTTACACCACGAGGAGAGTAATCTTTTGGTGCCATGGAACTCATAAAACCCGACCACAAATTTTGTATTCAGTCTCTCCTCTAGGTCTACTAGAAGAAAGAAACCAACACATTTGCCTCCCCCATTATTGATCATGCATTTCATCGTGTCTGTGTGGTTAATTATCCATCCTAGGGTTTCAATGCAAAACAGAACTAGGGTTCAGAAGGATACCATATGCAAGTATGATCATCTAATGTTCAGAAAAACCTGGTCATCAAATATCCTGACGTACGGGTCGCTGTGAGGTGTACAATATGGGTAATATTCCTGGTTTATTTTGTTAAAAATATCCCCCCAATGTGGGAGCATTAATTTAGATCCATTGCTCACCTCTGTGTCCCCGAAAGTTGGATGCTGGGTAAACTGCTTCTTAGTGGAAGTTCATATAACTAACTTTGTCTTTGTAATGAAATCAAGTTCCCTTGCGGTCACCGGTGTCGACCCTTTGTTGATCTCCAATTCTTTCATTTTGGGCGTTCTTGGTGAGTGCCTAGTTGTCGGCTTTAATGGATGCATTTTCCTACACAAAACAAAATATTAAGATGCAAGCCAATTGAGACAAGTGTTATTCAAAGAAATAAAAAAATGTAAACAATGAATATCATGCTTACCTCTTCCTTACAGGAAATCACCTGGGCTTACTGGTAATTGAAGTGGCACAATGACTTGTTACCTCTTCGATGCTCTCTCTTGCACCTTCATATGCTTGGGAGATTAGTGATTTTGCGAATGGAATACCATGCTTGGGCACAAACTTCACAAATTTAAAACATACCTACCTTGTCTCATTGAGTCTTAAATTCAAGAGTACAAATATGATCTATAAAATCTATAATAGAATCCACATCATGCTCAGGATTAAATGCAACACATGCTGGCAACGTAGGACCATGTTACTTTAGAGTTTTTTGGCGAATTCAAATTTTTAAAGTTGGTCGGCGCGTGATTTCATGGTATTGGTTAAGTGAAGTTATTAATTGTATAAGAAACCACAAATATCGTCCTTCACTTAGCTAGAGGTGTCTCCTCAAATTACCGACCATTTTTCGCACTTCAACGAAACTAGTATTATTGACATCGAGGATAAGGAAGATCGCTAAATGGGCAGCACAGATTGGATAATATCATTGACATCGACGGATACAAGTTCGATATAAATCCTATAGTTTGATGTCTTAGCAATATGTCAGTATTTAATGAGTGCATCAGCGTCGACAATTTGTCTTTGATGTTGTTTTGTTGGTATTTTTGGGTAAAAGTTCTGATACCGACACAAACTGTCGTACAATGATGACATGGAGGTGTTGGCATGGCAGTACAGGTATAACACGAGGAAAAAAAAAATGGCATGGGAGATAATTTAGCAATACAGACTATCTACTCGGTAAAACATGTGATGGTTGATTTGACCTCTTCAGTGTGATAAGCATTTTTTCGGCGTCGGTGATTTTCTTAGGCATATGTTTCTAGCTATTGTGCCCTTTATCCCTTTTCACCGATGTCGACGATACATCGGTGATTGAATATCGATGATTGTCATTTTTTATATGACATTTTGTCTTTTGGATGCCACCAATGTCGACTATACATCGATTATTTATTTTAAAAGATTGTTTTCGCAGACCAAATTCGTTGATTGTCGCGCAGCTCTTTTATAAAACAAATTTTAAGCTGTGTGTAATTAGTCTAATGCCATGTTTACTTAGAGAAAAATCTCAATCTATTCAACAAACTTCAAACCAAACCAAATGTGACCGATGATAAAATGCAACAACAGGGAAACCCATTGATCCCTACACAAAATGACTTCATTCAGAAATGACAAAGTGGTACCTAAAAGAAAAAATTCACAAAGACTTTTAGGGTGTGTTGAGTGCTCAACATGTTGAGGGCGACATCAAAATAAGGGAATGGACTTGAGGATGCAACTACATATAGAAAAATTGCGAGGAGTCTTATCTATATTACCACTATTAGACCGGATATTTCATTTACAGTTGTAATCCTTTCTACGTTTAATAAGAAACTTTGTGAAGGACATTGGTGTGTTGCAAAGAGAGTTATAAGGTACTTGAAGGGAACTCAATAATTTGGGATCAAAGATACCTCATGAGTTTTGGATCAACATCTCTCTCTTGGAGGTCATGTAAATAGTTCATTCCTGCAGAATCCACTACGGAGGAAGAGTGTGTGGTTGCTATAGAAGCAACAAAGGAGATTGTGTGGCTCTGGAAGATATTAGATGATTTGTAGGAGAAATAGGTGAATGTTACTCCACTTTTTATTGACAACACTTATGCAATCAATTTGGCCAAGAATATTAGATTCCATGATGAAATAAAGCACATCAAGACAAAGTACTATCTAATTCGACATCATCTAAAGGTCAAGACCATTGATTTGATGCATTGTTCCACAAGTGATAAAATTGCAGATATATTCACCAAAGTGCTTGGAAGAGAAAAATTTGAAAAGTTTAGAAAGATGCTTAGACTCATAAAAGCCCCTTTGAATTAATGGGGGGAATGTTAGATACCTACTCCTATGGATTATGGTGTCTTGTAAATATTGTTGTAAATATTTATTTAGATAAATACGAAGAGTCGTAGGTGAATAGGAACAACCATCAAGCCTCTTAGAAGATGAAACCAAAGTTCATATCTCATTGTATTTATATATGTGTCTCTCATTAATAATATTTTTAATGCATGGAGTCATTCAAGATCTGACATGATAGAAGAGAGAGTGGACCATATGCCTCACCTTATAGATGGGTTTTCCCTCGTATTAGATTTCTTGGGACACATCTTGAGTTCATTGTGTGGATGGGTGTATTCATTTGATAATTCTTTCATTTTTTGTATTTTAGTCATTTCATTAATTTGAGAAATAAGCTAGCACCAATAAATCTGAGATCTAAGGAAATAAACCTATATAATAAAATATTTCAGCATAATACAAGATCTATTATGATGAATTGTTCCAATATAATATCCACGACATTTTAGAGATCATAGTGGTACCAAAGTAGTTTTCTTTGGGTTTTTTTTTGTGGGAAGTTACAGGATCCAAGAATTGGCTTAAGAAGGAAGTCACAAAACCCTAGCCATGGAAGATGAGTCCATAAATAACAATCCTTGAGATGCAACATAAGAGATATTTGTGAGGCTGGAAGAGCAAGTCATTGATATCTCTCACAACATGGCCCTCCTCATGGCGGCTCTAGTGAAAACGTTTAGACCTTTTGGGGAGTCTAATGGCTCTAACTCAGAAGTTGGATCAGATGAGAAACTGAAAGATAGTGAAGACCCAAAAAAGGAGTCAAAAAAAGATCCCTAGAAAGAGAAACCAAGTTCTAGTGACATCACTCGTTCACAACCTTTATTTAAAATAGAAGCGAAAGTGGATATCAAGCCCTATCAAGGTGATTCTATTGATGTTGTTAATTTGAATCATTTTTTGCAATAGTTAGAAGTGTATTTTAGTGCTATCATATAGATGAAGAGCATACAA
Organism: Picea abies; assembly: GCA_900067695.1. Lineage (NCBI taxonomy): Eukaryota > Viridiplantae > Streptophyta > Pinopsida > Pinales > Pinaceae > Picea > Picea abies. Next base: position 4,552 of record CBVK0100804431.1, read on the forward strand.
TTTCATTTGTTCGATCAAAACTAGAGGGCCATGCACTAACTTGGTGGGAAATCCACACTAAGACACTTAGGCTAGAGGGTGATCCACCAATAACTAAGTGGGAGGATTTTAAAACCATTATCAAGTCTTAATTATATTCTATTGGGTATGTAGAGGACCAATGGATTCATTGGCATCACTTCGTGTAGAGGCAAGGGCATAGTGTGCAAGAGTACACCACTAAATTTAGGAAGATAGTCATCATGCTGCACATCTCTCCCAAAACCCCAGATGTACTCCTCAAGTATTTTGGGGGTCTACACAACAATTTGTAAAAGTGAGTGATGCTCTTAAAACAAAAGACCATTGATAAGGCTTGTGTGCAAGAATAGTACCTAGAGAACATAGGCCTCAAGAAAGGACAACCAAGTGGTTCTAAACATAAATTCCACCCATATGCTTCCGAGGAGAGGAAGAAGAAGTGGAAAGGAAAATACAAGAAAATGATATCCATTTCACATCATTTCAAGGGTTCAAAAAACCATTGTAATAATGATGGTCACACTGAAGATAATTTTTGGAAGCTACATCTAGAGTTGAATACAAACAATCATAAGAAGGATGCTGAGAAGAAGAACTTTCTAGGCATGGATTCAGGCACCCAGGTAGAGAGTAGCTTGGATGTGGACAAAAATATTGTTTACACCTCAATGCTAAAGGAGGTGACTATGAGTATCCTTCAACACAAGGAAGAGAAGGAGATGACTAAAATATTCCACATTAAGATCCAAGTCAAAAATACCAAGGTAGATGCTCTATTCAATTTTGGTTCACATGAAAACTTCATTGCAGATGATCTAGTAAGAAAACTTGGGTCAAAGGTTCATGATCATCTGAACTCATATCCATTGGGATGGGTGAATAAGGATGCATATATCAAAGTCACTAAATAGTGTAATATCAAGTTTTCCATAAGTGCATATTTTATTTATGAAGTGGAGTTAGATGTAGTACCCTTTGATGTGTGTGGTGTGGTGCTTGGGATCCCCTACATGTATATGAAATATGTGTTCTTCGTGAGAAGAAAAAACCAGTACCACCTGATCAAGGATAGACAATCTTACATCATCAATGGACACAAAGGTAAGTTGAAAAAATGTCTAGTAAGTGCCAACCAAGCCAAAAACTTGATCAATTATAGTAAGAAGTATGTATTTCTTTTCTTAAGAGAAAATCAACCAGGTGATGAATTGGTAAGAGTAAAGACATCCCTTGTGGGATGTACTAAAGAGAATAAACAACAGTTGGAGTAGTTGTTGCAGGTGTACAAGGGATTGTTCCAAGAGACTAAAGGGTTATCACATAAGAGGAAACTGGAGCACGAGATACATTTGTTGTCCGACTCACCATTACCAAATATTGGATTGTATAGACAATTTGTTATGGAAGCAATCAAAGTGAAGAAACAATTGTAGTAGCTACTAGACTAGGGAGTAATTGGACCATGAACCTCACCTTGTGGGTCACCTATCATCATAGTAAACAAGAAGGACGCGACTTGGTGAATGTGTATCGATTATAGAGCCTTGAACAATATCACACTCAATAATAGGTACCCTTTTCCTGGGATGAATGATCTATTAGATCAATTGCAACATGTCAAGTACTTCAATAAGTCGGATCTCAAATTACAATATCACTAGGTACGTGTTAAAGAAAAAGACACCTTGAATACCACCTTCAAGACAAGGAAAGGTCTATATGAATGGTTAGTCATGCTTTTTGTTATGTAATGCACCAACTACATTTGTGTGATTGATGGATGATGTATTGCATCTCTATTTAGATTCATTTGTAATAGTGTATTTGGATGACATATTGATTTATAGCTCTACCTAGGAAGAGTACATATCACATCTCATGAGGTGTTAGAGACTCTAAAAAATCATTAGATGTTGGCTAACCTTAATAAATGTAAGTTTTCTCAAGAATCATTGGTGTATTTTGGGTACATGACCAGTGGAGGGGAACTCAAGATAGATTTCGCAAAGATGGAGACCATCCTCAAGTAACCAGTTCATATTAATTTCACTAAAGTTAGGAGATTTATTGAGGCAATGCAGTACCTATGGAAGTTCATAGCATTATTTTCAGTGGTATCCATGCCACTCCATGCTATAACAACCAATGGTAAGAATTTCTAGTGGGGAAATAATCAACAAAAAACTTTTGATGAGCTAAAGTAGAAGATTAGTCAAACACCAATTCTCTCATTGCCTAACTTGTAGAATCCTTTCGAAATGGAGACAAATGTAAGTGGATATGCTATGGGAGTGGCCTTGATGCAAGGAGGTAAGCTGATATGCTATCATTCTAAAATGTTTCATGGGGGAGTCCTGAAATGCCCTACATATGATAAGGAACTCTATGCCCTAGTTCAATATGTTAAGAAGTAGAATCACTATCTAATAAGAAAGGAAATCATTGTCCACATTGATCACCAACCACTGTAGTATTTGCAGGCCCAAAATAAGCTTAAAAAAACCATACATTACAAGTGGATGGGGTTTTTGCAACAATTTCATCGAGTCATCAAGTATAAGAAGGGAATCACTAATAAGTTGGTGGACATACTTTCAAGGCCACCCACATCAAAGATTACAACTTTGGGAACTCTTATGCACATGGATCCTTTTACCCATAATGCATATAGAGAGGCATAAATATAAGGTGAGGACTTTAAAGATGTGTTTTAGCAGCTATAGGGATAATTTCATGTAGAAGAAGGTTATAGTAACATTGAATATCATCTCTAGAATGGGTTTCTCTACAAGCTATAAAATCTCTTATCCACACTGGTCACCAACCACTGCAGTATTTGCAGGCACAAAGTAAGCTTCAACAAACCAAACATTACAAGTGGATGGAGTTTTTGCAACATTTTCATCTAGTCATCGAGTTTAAGTAGGGAATCTCTAATAAGTTGGAAAACATGCTTTAAAGGCTACCCACATCCAAGATTACAACGTTGGGAACTCTTATGTATATGAAGAATTTTACCCATGATGCATACAAAGAGACATACATAGAAGGTGAGGATTTAAACAGGTGTGTCAATACCTATAGGACCAATTCATGTAGAACAAGGTGACGACAACACTAACTATCATCTCCATAATGGGTTTCTCTACAAGCTAGACAAGATTGTAACTTATTAGAGACACTCACACCTCTAAGGTTGTAGGGAATTTTGGTGTTGAGAAGATAGTTTCCAACTTACAAAGGTACATGTATTATCCCAAAATTCAAGAAGATGTAGCTCAATATATTAGAGGATGCATACTTTGTTGTACCAGCAAACCCGGTAATAGAAAGCAAGGTTTATACCATCCATTTCTTGTACCCACTCGACCATGGGAAAGCATTTCCATGGATTTTGTGGGTGGTTTTCCAATGTAACCAAGAAGGGACATGACTATTTGTTTTTGGAGGTTGATAGGTTCAACAAGATGCACATTATTATGCCTTGTAAAAGTACCATCAAAGGAAAAGAACTAGTAAACATGTTCTTTGAACAGGTCTAGGTGCACTTTGGGATACCAAGGAGCATCATCTCAAACATGGATACCAAATTTCTCAATGCCTTTTGGACTACACTTTGGGAAAATATGGACACCAAGTTGAAAATATTTACATATTTCTATCCATAGATAGATGGGTAGACATAAGTAGTCAACAAGACTTTGGTTTATCTTTTAGGGGGTTACAATCAAAAGCATCCAAAAACTTGGGATGAAAATATTATCTATATTCAACACTCTTATAACAAGGCAGATCATACTTCTACCAGTAAGTCCCCTTTCAAAACTTGCTTTGGGTATTTGTCGCCTTTGCCCTTGGATGTTGTATTTGGACAACAAGGAGTGAGGGAAGATGTCACATGAGAAGCATCGAAAGTGGAGAAAATTGTTGAAAATATTAGACAAATCCATTTGCAAGTAGATGAGACATTAAAGAAGTCATAAGAAAGGTAAAAATCCCAACATGATCAACACAGAACTAAGAAAACATTCAAAGTGGGATAAAAAATTTGGTTACAACTAAAAAAGGAAAGACTACAAGGTCCTGGTAAGTAAATCAAGGCTCTACAAAATGGTCCCTTAGAATTATTGGACAAGGTGGGTGGGTGATAATTCCTATAAACTCATTCTACCCCCATATATGTGCATTTACTCAATAGTGAATATGGAGAATCTGAAACTCTATGATCCTTCCATGTTGGATCAGGAAATTGGGGAGCAAGTCCTCTCTACCATAGAGGAATTAGAACCAAACACTTAGGCAGAGTTGATAGAAGATACAATTTTGCAGAAGAAGTACAAAACTACCAAATAGGGGAAACACGACCTTTGATAGATCCATTGAAAGGACTACTTCCAGGCAAGGAAAAATGGTAGTCCGGGGAGAAGGTAGAGGAAACTTTTCTTCACCTCATTCAGTAAAAGATTTTGGGGACAAAAAACCTCCCTAAATGGAGAGGTATGATCTAGGTTTGATCATTATTTAATTCTTGATCTGTCTTGGTATTTTTTGGGTGGAAAAATTGGAGGAATTGGCTTACAGGGTCCATTTTAGTGGTAGGTCCCAGTTTGGAGATCTGGGGTTTGGAACCTTCTGAGACCATTTTGAGGCATCAAATGACACTTTTTGGGGTCAAAACTTTGCAAACATAGTACACAACCTCTTAATGTTGTTCTACATGCCGTGACCTTCTAATAGTGAAAAAATCACCTCAAACAGAGTTCATATGTGGAAGTTATGCCTCCTGCAAGTCGACCTACCTTGTTGAACACCATGGCACTAAGTGAATACCACGTCAACATCCATTACTCACACATGTGAGGCTAGTCATGTGGGACTTTCAAGAATATTCTACAAGGTCCAAAACTTTATCACTAATTAAGGGTTAAGGCATGCAAAATCCCTAACCCTAGATGACTATCAAGCTATGTTAAATATCGGGCCCCTAGGAAGAGAGGGGGTTCCATTATTTAGTATTGTACTTTTTCCATAGTTGAACAGAGCATTTAGTATTGGCATTTAAGAGAATAACATAGGAGGAGCCATCTAAGCCACAGTGTCCTAAACAACTCCATAGTAATTGTCTCTTTCTTTGTACTTGATTTTCATAACTAAAGAAGAGAGAGTAGATCATAGGCCTAACCTTCTAGTTGGGTTTTGTCACTTGTTTGGTTCCCAAGATACATCTTGTGTTCATTGTGTGGATGGTGTGCTCATGTACTTGTTCTTTCATTTTTTGTATTTCAGTTATTTCATTAATTTCAACAATAAGCCAGTGATAATAAATCTAAGATCTAAGGAAATAAACTTGCATAGTAAAATATTTCAACATAATATAAGATATATTGTGACTAATTGTTACAATGGAATATACATGATACTTTACAGATGATCAAGGGATCAAATTTTGCTCAAAAATTCAAAGTTCTCAAAATTGC
>CBVK0100804449.1:0-10125 GCA_900067695.1 Picea abies
ACTAATTTAATTTGTGTTAATAATTATATGAATATATTTAACACAATATTAAAACTTTAATATCCATAAATATTCTATTAGAAAATGAGAAACAAAATTAAAAATACATATATACAATTTTAACATCTTTTTAAAATTAAATTTACATATATAAATTTTAAACATCTTTGTAAAATTAAAGTATTATTCTTTTTTTATTAGAAAAAACAAAATAGTAATACTCTTCTAATAAGATAATACATTAAAAGTCAATGATATGGTTGATTGATATCAACTACGGAATAGCTTTGAATAAGATATTCATAAAAATAAATTTATAATTAATATAAATAAAATTTGATAAATAATTTTATTTTAGTAATCACTTATAACAAAATTTAGATTAAAAAATCATATAATAAAAAAGTATTATAAATTAAAACCTAAAAAGTGTTTAACTTTAGCAAAATTTAATATAAGTATTTTAATATTTAGAAACGTTGTATTAGTTTTAGGATGTAGTTTTTAAAAATTATTAAGATATATTTTCTCCATTTATATATTAAAACTAAAACATGAATTTTAAGTAAAAAAATATTTATATTATAATTATTTATTTTTTAAATAATGTATTGACATATATTTTATTATAAAAAATATTGAGTTATGTTTCATTCATGCACTCTAATTTTTTTTATTAATATTGTGAGTAAAAAGATTTTTTTTTAGAAATTTCAAATTATAGTGAGATTACACCACTTGATGGCCATCTAAAAAACCTCATTTTTATTTTTTGAAGTGTACTAGTTGGTTTTTTGTTTTTCAAAATTATCTACTAGATGTGTGATGGTTTGTATATTGGATATATTGAGGACTAGAATATAAGTATTTTTTTCCTTGGAAAAAAGCACAATTTTATTTCATCTGATGAGAAAGAAAATTACATTTTGTATAATACATGTTTGCATGTATTTTGTTGATCCATTGGGACAATCCTTGTTCCCTAAAAAAAGTGAAATATCAGAGATAATTTGTTGAATAAAAAACCTCTGCCTCATAATAAAACCAAAGAATTCAAGGACTTTTAAGTATGAGAAGCTTTACAAGACATTGTTCTAATACAAGTCATAGATCTCTCAAGAGACATGTTTATGAATAGGAAGTTTGGAAACATACAAAAACATAATAATATATATTAACAAAAAGGATCACGTGGAAGCAAAAACGGGCGTGGGATGGTGGTATTCAATAAAAGGCTTGTGATAGAACTCATAGATAGTGCCCATGTTTTCTTTCGAGATCATCAACTGCCCATGGCCCATTTGTATGCCTTTCTTAGAGAGTTGATCGACGACCATATTTTGTTCCATGTAGACATGGTGGACATAAAAGTGTCAAAAGAATCCAAGATTATTTGTACCTCTTCAAGTAATGGAAGTAAGAGAATGTTGTGACACTGTTGTATTCTCCGGACCCAATTGATGACATTTAGGGAATCACCAAAAACATGTATATTTTCCACATAATTTTCTTCGGCATAAAGTAAAAGCAATTTTAGGGACAACAGTTCTGCATAATTGTTCATTCCTGGACCCAAACCCATTTTGATTTTGAAAGAATGATTTTCAAACATGTGTAACAATGCCCCTCCTCCTCGAGACTGATTGTTGTTTTGGGAGGCTCCATCAAGGAAAGACCAAGGTCTGGATAGGTCCACTAGTTCCACCCTTATAGGTCATACTGGGTTCATCCCTTTTTCCTGTGGGAAGTGAGAGAGGATATTGAGGCTCTGAGCTGCAATGAATTCGGGAGGGATAGATTTTTCACAAAAAATCATAGAGTTTCTGGCCAGTAAGGTACCCCAACAAATGAGCAGTGGAAGGGTCCAAATACTGTGATTAATGGCATTCAAGACCCAAGTTTTCCACCCATCTTCAATAATAGTACCTTGACAATTGCATCCTTGGCCTAACAAAAGGGAGCACGCCTAGCAGACACGTTTGTTTTTTTCCTCTGAGACACGTTTTTTATATGGACATATAATGAAAAGATGGTTCGACGACTCTTCATTTGCTTTGCAAAGGATACACTAGCCTAGACCTTTAATCTGTCTCTTTTTCATAACCTCCCATGTGGGAACCTTTTTGATAATCAGACACCACAAAAATATTCGAGATTTAAGAGGGAATCAGTCTTTCCAGAGTCCTTTCCACCACCAAACGGGTTCCCTCAAGTAAAAATTAATATTGAGTTGAATATAACCAGTTTTGGGGTGTGAACTCCATGCGAGGCATGCTTCCAAACCAATTCATCATCTCTGTCTTGTAGACGAATATGACCTAGTTTTAGGGCTATGATATAATTTGACCAAGGGACCGCATACTCTTCCTCTAGCCCCATTTGAAAAGAGTCCTTCCACTCTTGAGACCAGATAGAAGTTTGAGCAAGATCCGCAATATGATTTAAAAAGAAGATCCCCTTGTGCGCATAGATATCGAAGCAAATCTATAGGGAATATGTGATCGACACCACTGCTCGACCAAGGGTCCAATCCAATACGCACCAAGTTTCCATTTCCTATGCGCCAAGCGAGTCCTTCACCCACCACCTCAAAGGAAGAGGTAATTGATTTCCATATGATTGAGCACATAGAGTTTTTCTTAAGTGGATTCCTTATCCATTCCTGAACAGATGTTGGGATGGTATAATTGTGGATGACTACTTGTGTCCAAAGGATATTTGTAGAAATCAATCTCCAATAGGATTTCCCTACCAGAGCTTTTGAAAATAGAAAAAAAATTCAATCCCCATTCTCCTAAACATTTCGGCATGGCCAAAGAGTTGCATTTCATCTAAGGAAGAACAACTTTTTCCTGTGTGTTGGCCCAAAGAAATTTAAAACATAGTTTCCTTTCCTTTTCAAGAATCCCTTTGGGGATCCATGCCAATGACATCTATTAGACCGATATTTCTTCCAAAACTGATTTAACCAGGATTAGTCGGCCCACACAGGAGAGCCATATGAAGCTCCAACGAGATAATATTTTTTCCATCTTTGCTATCAGCCATGACCAATGATTCTTTTAATATAACAATTTGGCTTTAGATGGAAGCCTAGGTATTTAAGACCTACATCAAAATCGAATGTATCATATGGATATAGGGTCATATAAACTGCAACCTCTTCATCCTCCAGGTTATTGATGGATAAAGTTGATTTCCTTTCATTAATTTGCATACCAATAGCCTTGCTAAAGAGATCCAAGATAGTATGCATCTTTTCAATGTCACCTCTAGCTCCATTGAAAAAAATCAATGCATAATATACAAAGAGTAGATGAGTTAGCTTGAGCGTGTGGGAGATGGATGTTTCATGAAATCCTCCCCTCAATTTGGCCTCTATCAACACCCTACTAAGTCCTTCCACTACAAGGAGGAAAAGTAGAGGCGATAATGGACATCCTTGATGAAGGTCGTGTTCTGCATGAAAGAAAGGGGAAGTTGTTCCATTTATCAGAACTGCAAAGGATGTTGTAGATATAAGACACATTATCCAATTAATTAAGGGGATTTCAAAGCCAAGATGGGTCAGGAGGAGCTTGATGTAGATCCAGTTCACTCGATCATAAAATTTTGAGAAATCTATCTTTAGGACGACCCCTTTTACTTTCCTGGTTTTTATAGAGTGTATGCCCTCCCGTGCCACCCCAATGGCCTCATGAATTTGTTGTCCTTCCATAAAGTTGATTTGTTCCTTTGAAATCGAGTCTAATAAGACCACCTTGATCCCTCTAGAGATCACCTTTTTCACCACTTTATAGATGCAATGACACAGAGAGATAGTTTTGAACTCATCAAGAGTATGTGGAGAATCAGATTTTGGTATCAGTACAATGAAGTTAGAGTTGAGAGGAGCATGCATGTGGCCTTCTCTACGAGATTCTTCAACCACCGAGAATATATCCCTCCCAATCAAATCATAGAAGCCTAAGAAGAATTTTATGGTCCAACCATCTGGCCCTGAGATTTTATTCTTATGGAAGCTATGAACAAGTTCCTTAAGTTTGTTTTCCGAAACTTCCTCCATGAGTGCCCTGTTGGCTTCATCTCCCACAAAGCATGGGAAGAAAAGGGCCAATTTGAATATATCTGCTATATTTGCCCTATCATTTGCCTTGAAAATATTTTGAAAGTGCCTCTTACCAAGTTGAGCTAGATCATCAAAAGAGGATACTTCTCGCCCTGTGTGGTCAAAGAGGCTCTAGATAGTATTGGAGAGCTTCCATCCTGATGCAACACCCCTACCTCAACAGGTTTTGCTTAACCTCCTTGTCTTTGGATCTTTCTATTTCCCAGGGCCGAAATGTCTCTTTAGTTCCCTCTGGAACCTTTAATTCATATGAATCCATAGGTCCTTCTTAGAAGTTATGCCTGCGCGAACAAGCACTAGGCGCGAACCTCCACTCCACGTGACCAACCGGCGTGACCACAACCTTTACCCGAAAAGGTGGTCCGGGTTTCGCGACTTCGCGATTTTCTATTGTGAGTCCCTCCGACTTCTTTGACTCCCGAAACCCCGAAATGGGCTAATAGATCTTTAACTCCTCCCTTATGACTCAACCATGTGACCTCAATCATGTCTTGGGGTCCACCTCCGAGTGCATCAGGATTTCGAGACTCGTGAGTTTGCGATGCAACTCTTCCCTTCTTCCCCGAAGTCTGAACTTGCGACTTTCCTTGCTACGGATCAACAGTCCTGAACTTTCCACAATCTGGCGGCCTGGATGGTGTTGGGATTTCGTGTATCAGGGATTCTCGAAACCGACTTCCTCCACACTTTCGACTTTTGAAATGTTGAAATTCAAAGCGCCCAAACCAACGGCTCTCGTTGATTTAGATCCAATGGTTGTTACCTCTCTTGAGCTTGCGAGTGTTGAAAGACACTCAGCCTTAACCTCTCCGCTGATCCACTCGATCCAACGGTCCACGGAAAATCGACATTTCTCCCTCCGAGAAATTCAACCATCTATTCGAAATCTCAAAGACTCCTGGCCAAATAACTTGGTGTTCTTCTTTTTGAGCTTGGTTTCTACGAGGTAACTTCGACCCTCGTCCTTCTTTTGAACATTCCAAGACTCTATCCCTCCCAATCTTGATTCTGGTTGCAAACTCAAGGATTCCAAGGGATTCCTACACGCACTCCTTGCGGCCTTCACGATAATCTATGGTTGTCTGAACTACCCAATCATGTGCACTTCTTGCAACATAAATCCTTCAACCACTCACCTGGTTGGGAAAAGTCTAAGACTTCAACCTGCTTGCGCACACCTTGCACGACTCTATGCTATACTTGCATTTCTGCTGGTATGAAAACAAAGCTATCTCTCCTGAGCTTGTCTAAGGTAAAACTCAGAGTCTTATCAAGGCACTCCTTGTGGACTTTCACTGCACTCCTTGCAGGAATTCTCAGAAAGAGAAACAATTGAAACTCATACTCTTCCTCTCACAGAATTCATACATTCAACATGAAATCATAAGCATAAGCACTGAAACGAATGCACAACAGAGCATATAAACAAATTGTAAACATACCATTCAATAGATGTAAACAGTAACCACTACAACACCATGAAATTGAATCAAAGCCTTCTTATATTAATTCAAGTGCTTCTGTACATGGTCTCTATAGATACAACTTCTACAGTCTTCGTTCTCCTCTGCTCTCCTATTCTCTTGCTCTACAACTCTATTCTTACTATTGAGAATAATCATACAATACAATACATACGAGGGAGCTTTCTAGAGTTTTCCCTCCTACTACTCAAGCTATCTAATCGAATTAAAGCCTATATCTACTTTACATTTATTACATTAATTGCTCCAACAAACAGATGAGAGAAACCGCTCAAGATCTGCACTACAATATCCAAACCATAAAAACAAATATATCTTTTCTAGATATTACATTAATGTTTCACCTTTTCAAATTCAAAAACGTCCTCAAAACACGCGCTGGTGCATATCTAGTTGTCCTTCTACTTTTGAGCTTACTTACAATGCTCTTGCATCACGTCCTTTTGCATAAGCCTATAAATTTTTTATGTTTTCATCTCCACTTTCTAACCAGATAGCATGGCTCTTCTATCACCATGCTTCTTCACGATCTTCCATTATCTTTCTTCTTTTCTTTTCTAGAGAAATTGGGACCTCTTTCGATTAAGAAGAAAAGTATCCCTCTCCTTCTAACTCATGTATTTCCTGGAGGGAAACTTCCATGTCAACTAAAGCCTGCTCATACTACTCCCTTTTATTGTGGGCCCATCTCACCACCTCCTTATTAACACGCTTGAGATTAACTGCAAATTGTACCCCAACTGCCTCTCCTTAGGATGGGTCAAAAGGGACCAACACTCTGTAATTAGATCATGGAAACTTTCCTCCTTTAGCCAAGCCAGATTAAATTCGAAAGGGCTTTCCGGTTTCTATGACCTGCCCGCAACCTCAAGGAAAATTGGAGAGTGATCTAATTCACCCACACTACCAATCCATTGCCAAAAGAGGAGTGGTTTCTCCAGTAGTTTATCCAAGACCAAGAAATGGTATAATCTTTTTGCAATACGATCTTCATTGGTTCACTTATTCCTCCAAGTAGGATTTAGTTTAACTGGGGAAAGGTACGAGAGACTATTGGCTATCAGAAAGTGTCTAAAATAGTCAGAAAGGGGATCGGTTAGAATCCCGGGGCCCTAACCCTCTGTAACACCCATGGAAAAAATTAAATTGCCACCAAGAATGAGTCTGTTGCATGCAAAGAAGTATTTTTGTGCAAGAGAATCCAAAAAGGGGGCTTTGTTAACGTATGGCCCATAAATATTTAAAATTGAGAAAACCTGTCCCAAATATGCAAGGCGAACTTCCACTCCTAAACCTGATTCAAAACCCCATGAATTTATTAGTTTGATCGATTTATTATTCCATCCAATTGCCAATCCACCTGAATGACCTCTGGCATTCTGACCAATAAAACTCCATTGCTTGAAAAAATATTCTAGCATGGTAACGATAACATCACCGTCCCCCAAGGTTTCTTGAAGGAGAATTATGTCAGGTTGAATGGAGTCCACCAACCTCTTCATGGCCAATTTTTTTGTGGGGCTTTCCACACCCCTACAACTGAAAGAAAGAATTTTTGTGAGGAAACCCCAGCAGGGGGTATCAATTCTCTAAGTGCCCTAAAGATGAAAATTTGTTTCCCCATCACCATATCCACCAAATCCTTGTTTTGGGCATTTTTGAAATGGGATTTTCGGCCCCTAGAGAATGCGTGGGATTCTTCCTTAAGCCTTGAAAATTTGAGTTCGGTGTGCCCAATATTGCTCTACTTTTGAGATTGTAAGAAATAATGTCCTCTGTATCTTGAGATGACTCAGACATACCCTGATCTTGAGTTGAATCATTTCTGTGTGTTGTGGCCGAAGAGGATTCCATGGCACATACTTTGGTATCTCCCTCTGAATCCTGAGCAGATTTTGGTGAGATTTTGTGAGATTTCCTTATTGTTGTTCCACCTCTAATGTCTTCTCTGAATTCCATGTTTCTTGTCACCTCCCTATCCTATTGACTAGCATATCCCCTTGAATCCCTCCCAATCAGGGATGTCGGTATTTTCCTGATGGATTGAGACCCAGATCCTTCATGCCTCCCCTTTAGTGGAAGATGACATTGGCTAGTGATATGTCCATGTTGATGGCACTTGCAACGTCTTAAGGGTACACCCTCTTAGTCCAACTTTTTCAAGAAGGATTTTTCTCCCAACATTAGTTCCAAACCCATTGTTATTCCTTCCCTTATGTTTGAGGGCCTAATCCACATCCTTGGATTTCACAAACTCGAAAATAAACCAGCCCTGAGCTAGCAATTGAATCAAGGGAAAAAATTCTAAGGAATTTGAACAATGAGAAGCAACCTAGTCCTTCAGGGTTTTTACGTTGAAACGACATCCCCACACATTCCCCACCACCATCATAGCAGCTTTATCTACCACTTGGGGCATTGTAATATTTTCCCCAAAAAACAACCTAGCCGATTTGCCTCTGGACTTCACACACTTTTTATTTTTGCGACACACGTTGTCCTAGTTGAGAGAGCCCGAGAATGGTTCTCCTGCCTTGGGCAAAGATTCTCCCTCACTGACACCAATAGCTTTAGTTTCTCATGTCTTGTTTATGACCTGGTCAACAAGTTGTGAATACACCAAAAGGGAGTCCACGAAGCCCACCAATACCAGAGTGTCACTAGCACCATTTGTAGGTGATAAATAGGGAAAGATAGGTATAACCTCATTAGGACTTGGATGGATGCTCCATTATGGGGGATAACTCACTAGAGGTTCAAATCCACCCGATACATCAGGAAAGTAACCAATAAACCCTAGATCCACACTTTCAAAACCCGTCATCTCCGAAAGATCCAAGACCAGAGGTGCCTCTGCCCAGGACAAGAATGGATAAGATGAGAGAAACCCTTATGACTGATTATGTTGAGCTTTAGGAAATGTGGGGACTGAAGGAAAAATCATCGGGTTTGAACCTAATCCTAGAGCATCTCCTGAGGTGGTCATGACCATGGAAAATCCCCCAATCTCTAAGATGGGAGCAGGTTCAGACAAAAAACTTGAGGAGGAAATGATTCCCATTGACACACCAAAGCTATTACCAGGGAAATCAGGACACAAGACTACATGAGGGACCTCCTGACTAACAACTATCTCCACCCAAATATTTGTTTCATCCAAAAGGTCATAGTTGAATTCAAGGATCTCCTCCTCCATACTCAGATTCACTATAGTAAACTCCATAGTGAATCCCCTAACTGTTTTGTCCACCTATATGCAAGAAGGGTTCACCTGGAAACCGCAGGCACCAAACCCTAGCCATCCTCCCTAGGGTTTCCACAACCCTCCTCCGATAGGCCATCTTTTTTTTTACCACAAAAAAAAAGTGTAATTCTACTCATCTGAAGAGAACCAAATTAAATTTTGTAGGTGCTTTAATCATGACCCAACCATGGGAAAAGTTATAAAAAAATAGAAGCCCGAAGGGGCCCTGAAGATGGCTAATAAGACATAAAGAAATATGCATTAAAATGAGTTGGGAACAACCCAAACATAATTCAGAAAACGACCATTGAAGTACAAGAAACCCCTCCATGAAAAACACATAGGGAAAGAAATCCCAAAGAAAATCCCGGAGGATGGAAGGACCAAGTCAGAGTGGTATGAATCTCTCACATCAACAAAACTAGATAGCATCGACGCCAAAGAAAATCCCATCCTACAAACACTAGAAAAAGAGAAACCAAAAAGTTACATGCGCAAAAAAAGGACCTCAAAGTGTCATCACAAAAACATTGTACACCCTTAGAAAGGACCTCAAAGCACTGGCCAAACCCCCCATCTATTATGAGGAAGAGAGAGTCATCATCACCCTCCATAAGGACCCCAATTTGAGATACATCAGGCCTTGAATGAACCAACAAAACTAGAGAGAGGAACTGCAAAAACTGACAAAAAAAGAAGATGGCCACAAAGAAAACCCCAAGCCACCAAAGTAGAAGAACCACATGAAAAAACCAAACCCAGATCCGAGCAAAAGACGAGATGATCTGTAGAAGACGAGATCAGAAGGAGAAATGAGCTCTGCACCCACCACAAACCACCAGATTAGGGAACCACGCAATAAATCATACCCACTGGGAAAAACCCTACATAACCACATCCCACAATAAAACTAGATGACTCTGAGCCATATCACTAAGGAAACAAAGAGAACCATAGCCTCGCACCAACACTCCTTTCTAGATCAAACCGTAGACACAAATCCGCATCATTACTCGCAAGCCAGCCTCTACAAAACTAGGATCTGACAGACCAATGATCACCAAGAAACTCGCCAAAATAACCAAGCCTACTGTTGAAACAGATCTTTGAGTCTTTGCATTTTATAAATTTCCTAAAGAAAAAATTTCATCTCCAACGAATTCGCGATGCCCTTATGGTTCATTTTTGGACAAAGAATGATAAAACTCTAAACAAATATAAGTTTTCCAATATTATGCGAAATAATCTTTTTAAAACGGACTTTGATT
>CBVK0100804461.1:0-11673 GCA_900067695.1 Picea abies
TCTCATCTTTTGCAACTCTTCCATCTATCCTTCCTCTACTTCTCCTGGTCTGACTTCTTTCTGCAAATTCTCAGACTTTTTTGTTTCTTTATTTATCTTATCGCACCACCACTTCTCAAATATGGAGGCTCTTTTCAAGGGTCCCTCATCTCTTGAATTCATTTCTTGTTGTGTCCCTCATTTGTCAAATAACCCTCTCCCCTCTCTCAGGCCATGACTCTAGCCCAAACTCACCCCACCTGAAGCAAGGGTGTTTATGTTGGCATCTTAGACAGGGAGATAGTCATCATCCCCTCTTCCATCAAGAAAACCTTAATCCATAGGGCGATTTCTTTCAACAGTATTCCCCTTGTGTCTTTCTTGAAATATGTTTCTGCTCATGAAAAATATTGATGATTCTCAACTACAAACTCGATAATGTATCCTTTTAATGTGGCATTGACCTAGAAATCGATTGCTTGCATTACTGGGCTATCCAGCCGATGACGTGTTGCGATATTTTTTGTATCCCAAACGCAGATCTTCTTGACTCTTTCTTGGAATTTCGGAGCTTCTTGGAGCCTATATATCCATTGGAAAAGTTCTTCTATGAACTTAACCCAGATTATATCCTACTCCATCTTTTTGAGTCAAAGACTACCTCCCGTGTATCTTTCATATATTTTCCTCTCAGCTCCACTTCTTTCCATATAAAGGCGTCGCAATTTCTCTCCCACCAATGGTGAATATCAAATTTGTGAATATGTGGAAGCATTCTCCCTACAGGTTCCCTTTTAATGCAAGTCCTAGCAACATAACCATTGTTTTGGTAAAGAATTGATCAGAGCAGGGTCCTTCTTAGGTTACCAACAAAAGGTATTGACTAGTCTAGAGCATTGGCATTTTCATCTCCTTTGAAGAGAAGAAGTCTCACCCGAAGTGCAACCAAGACAAAAGGAGAAGGAAGGGAAAGACAAATACTTAGGTGGGTTCCCAAAACCTTCAAGATTCACCATGATCTTGTGCAATATAGTCTAACTACAAAACATATATGAACTCATTCATCCTGGAAATAAAGATACTCAAGTTGTGAAAGAAGTTATACACAGAGATATCTTATGGATCTCATCAAGCATAAAGAATTACTGTAAATATAAAATGCATAAGCATAAACACAGAATGACACATTATATTTCAAAATTTTGGATCCTTCTTTATGTATTAGCATTAGAACCTCCCAGATACAATCTCAGAAATACAAATTAGTACTCTGTTACACAATTTTGACTCTGGACTCATGTCGGAGAGCTCTATTCACCCAAAAATGTATACAAATTACATTTATAGAACCTTTCCTTGACTACACCCAAATAACAACAACAAAATCCAGCCTATCAATAATAGCCAACCCAACCGATTATAACAACAACCCTTTTACAATAATGTTCATCTCATATATAGGATGAGAGGGATCCTCTATCTTTGGTATCACATGCTTTCTTGTTCTGTTATAACTGATTTTGCCTTGCTGGCATTGCCCTATCCCTTTCCGCAACTGGTTTATGTTTATTTTACTTTCTCCACTGTCCATCTTCTTCTGTAGCTTTCATAACTCATGTTTAACCAAAACTGGGACTTTAGTCCTTCTTGCGTAACTTCAAATCCAAAAATGAAGGGCCCAACACATTTCATTAGTCCAACTCCTTCCTAACAGCAGGTTCTAGTCGAAAGGTGCATCGACCACTTCAACCTCGACACACACGATTTTTCCTCCCAACTGCATGGGGAAAGAAGGAATAATTCCATGTGGTCTAAACGACTGACCATCAAACACTGTAAGAAACGTAGGCGACGGAGACAACCTAGGATGGCCAATTGCCTTCCAACATGCCAGCAACATCATGCAAGTCAAGGCACCCTCGTCAACCACTGTACAGAAAATGTTTCATGTAAAATATGTTGTGGTGTAAGCCACTACTATCTGAAACACAATGTGGTAAGGAAGACAACGTTTTAAGTCAGATGGATCGAAAACGATCACTTCTGGGTTGCAAGACTCTACCACTCCTAATGCAGATAACAGAGCTTTTTTCTATGAGGGGAAACTTTGGAGGAATTCGAAGGAAGACATCGTGCAAGGGGTATGTGCCAAATCCTCTACAACAGAGTAGTTTTGAGCGGACCTCACTTTAGATGATGAGAATCCTTCTTAAACTCACCTTTAGGGATGTGAGTTATCATTTCACCCCCGCCTTCTCGATTTGGAGAGGAGTTGGTGGGTTTGTATCTTCTTTTCCCTTCTCGGCAGATTCTGGCATTCCTTAATCTCATGCCCTAGTCATTAAATGAGCCTCAGCATTCATCATGTAAATATTTACAGTTGTTATTGGTAGGCGTGGGGGGTCCCTGATTGCCCCTTGTCGCGCTCGTGGATGCTAAAGCTTGAGCCATGTTTTTCCCTTAAGGAAAAGGGTTCGTCAACACAACAATTTTTTGTTTCACTAATAGCTTCTGGGATTCTGCAAGCTGAGGGCACAGATGAGTTGGGTGGTCTTCCATGCAAAGATTACATGGATACTTCGACTTCTTCTTCTCCATTTTACCCATGCTAGCATTATTGGTAGCCTTTTTATCCCCTTTACCCTTCTTATTTCATTATTTCTTCTTTCCCTCAGGTTTTTGGTTGGCCTTAGGGGTCGTCAACTGCATATTGTGTACATCTGACATCTAGGTAAGGGGAACAACCGAACTTGGAGTCTGGTTGGCCACAATCTATTGTATTGATAATTGTTGCAATTGATTCGACAATAGGTCCATGGAGTTACTTTGTGTTGATCCCACAATACCATTGGCATGGGGTCCATACTTTTTCTTGGCCTTATCGAGAGTATACCACAGTGCATCTGGAAAATTATCATAGAGCATGCTAGACTGAGAGTAGATCAGTTCAAGATGTTGTTCTCTCATAATCACCTCCTCTTCTGAAAACACTCCAGAAGTTGCTATGTCCTTGGATATGCATGGAACCAAAGACTTCAGGAACCACCCAAGAAATAAAGCAGGAGGGACCTTGACCTTAATTAATCTCTTTCTATGCCGCCATTCTCAGATATGACCAGAGATGTGGTCGGCCTTGGTTTTCTCAAAGTTTTCCAGCAATTCGGTGCCGAAACCGTATCTCACAAGTAACTAGAATTGGTTCAAGAAGACCATTTACAATTCCTTGAAGTAATATTACCTCGAGTGGCCGATCTCAACATACCATTTCACAACACCCCCTATAAGAGTTAGTTGAGAAAGGAACAACTAGACAGAGTTATCCTTCAATGACTACCTCCCATGTATCTTTCACAGATTTTCCTCTCAGCTCCACTTCTTTCCATATAAAGGCACCACAATTTCTCTCCCACCAATGGTGAATATCAAATTTGTGAATATGTGGAAGCATTCTCCCTACAGGTTCCCTTTTAATGTAGGTCCTGGCAGCAAAATCATTTTTTTGGTGCAGAATTGATCAGACTAGGGTCCTTCTTAGGTTACCAACAAAAGGTACCAACTAGTCTAGAGAATTGGCATTTTCATCTCCTTTGAAGAGAAGAAGTCTCACCCGAAGCGCAACCAAGACAAAAGGAGAGGGAAGGGAAAGAGGAATACTTAGGTGGGCTCCCAGAACCTTCAAGATTCACCATGATCTTGCGCAATATAGTCTAACTACAGAACATATCTGAACTCATTCATCCTGGAAATAAAGATACTCAAGTTGTGAAAGAAGTTATACATAGAGATATCATATGGATCTCATCAAGCATAAATAATTACTGTAAAGATAAAATGCATAAGCATAAACACAGAATGACACATTATATTTAAAAATTTTGGATCCTTCTTTATGTATTAGAATCAGAACCTCCCAGATACAATCTCAGAAATACAAATTAGTACTCTGTTACACAATTTTGACTCTAGACTCATGTCATAGAGATCTATCCACCCAAAAATGTATACAAATTACATTTATAGAACCTTTCCTTGACTACACCCAACTAACAACAACAAAACATATCCTATCAACAATAGCCAACCCAACCGATTATAACAACAACCCTTTTACAATAATGTTCATCTCATATATAGTCTGAGAGGGATCCTTTGGCTTTGGTATCACATGCTTTCTTCTTCTATTATAACTGATTTTTCCTTGCTGGCGTTGCCCTGTCCCTTTCCGCAATTGATTTATGTTTATTTTAGTTGCTCCACTATCCATCTTCTTCCATAGCTTTCACAACTCATGTTTAACCAAAACTAGGACTGTAGTCCTTCTTGCATAGATTCAAATCCAAAAATGAAGGGCCCAACACATTTCATTAGTCCAACTCCTTCCTTACAGTAGGTTCTAGTCGAGAGGTGAATCAATCACTTCAACCTCAACACACGGTTTTTCCTCCCAACTGCATGGGGAAAGAAGGAATAATTCCATGTGGTCTAAACGACCGACCGTCAACCACTGTAATAAACGTAGGAGATGAACACAACCCAAGATGGCCAATTTCCTTCCAACATGACAACGACATCATGCAATTCAAGGCACCCTCATCAACCACTAAACAAAAAATGTTTCGCGTAAAATATTTTGTGGTGTAAGCCACTACTATCTGAAAACAACGTGGTAAGGAAGACAACATTTTAAGTCGGCTGGATAAAAAATGATCGCTTATGGGTTGCAAGTCTCTACCACTCCTAATGCGGATAACAGAGATTTTTTCTGTGAGGGGAAACTTTGGAGGAATTCGAAGGAAGACATCGTGCAAGGGGTCTGTGCCAAATCCTCTACAATGGAGTAGTTATGAGCGAAACTCACGTTTAGATCATGAGAATCCTTATTAAACGCACCTTTAGGGATGTGAGTTATCATTTCACCCCGCCTTCTCGATTTGGAGAGGAGTTTTGGGGTTTGTGGTGTCTTTTCCCTTCTCGACAGATTCTGGCATTCCTTAATCTTGTGCTCTAGTCGTTAAATGAGCCTCGACTTTCAACATGTAAATATTTTCAAATGGGTTTTTATTGGTAGGCGTGGGGGGTCCCTGACTGCCCCTTGTCATGCTCGTGGATGTTGAAGCTTGAGCCATGTTTTTCCCTTAAGGAAAAGGGTTCATCAACACAACAGTTTTTTGTTGTACTAATAGCTTCTGGGATTCTACAAGCTGAGGGAACAGATGAGTCAGATGGTATTTTGTGCAAAGATTACATGGATACTTTGACTTCTTTTTCTTCGTTTTACCCACGCTAGCATTATTGGTAGCCTTTTTATCCCCTTTACCCTTCTTATTTCATTATTTCTTCTTTCCCTCGGGTTTCTAGTTGGCCTTAAGGTTCGCCAACTACACATTATGTACGTCCGACGTCTGGGTAGGGGGAACAACCAAACTTAGAGTCTAGTTGACCACAGTCTGTTGTATCGATAATTGTTGCAATTGATTCAAAAATAGGTCCATGGACTTACTTTGTGTTGATCCCACAATACCATTGGCATGGGGTCCATACTTTTGCTTGGCCTTATCGAGAGTATACTGTGGTGCATCTAGAAAATTATCATAGAGCATGCTAGACTGAGAGTAGATCAATTCAAGATCTTGTGCTCTCATAATAACCTCCTCTTCTGAAAACACTCCAGAAGTTGCTATGTCCTTGGATATGCATGGAACCAAAGACTTCAGGAACCACTCAAGAAATAAAGCAAGAGGGACCTTGACCTTAATGAAGCTCTCTCTATGCTGACATTCTCGGATATGACTAGAGATGTGGTCAGCCTTGGTTTGCTCAAAGTTGTCCAGCAATTCGGTGCCAAAATCGTATCTCACAAGTAACTGGAAATGGTTCAAGAATACCATTTACAATTCATTGAACTAAGAGTACCTCGAGCAATCGATCTCAACATACCATTTTGCAACACCCCCTATAAGAGTTAGTTGAGAAAGGAACAACTGGACAGAGTTATCCTTCAACGAGTTTGACAAGCACCATAAATTAAAATTTGTCACATGATCACTTGGATCTTCGCCATGCTTGCCTTCAAATTTTGGAATATATGAGGGAAACTTAGTCGACATGGGGGGCCAACACAGATAGTGACAAATTGGGTTTTTCAGTAATCTCGACAAGTCTGGCAGATGTAGCATTCCCAGAATCGATAGTTTTGGTTGAGAACTATTTATAGGAAAAAAGGGTCCTGGAGTTTCACTGGTACCAGGTTGTGATGAAAATTTGGACTGTTGTCTAGGGTTTTGGTAAAACCCATGGCCTTGACCAATATAGGGTAACTATGTTTGTTGGGGTATCATCAACTGACTCCCGTAATTGGAAGACATAGCTTGTACATGGATTTCTCTCTCCATTATGTTCCAAGGACCTTGGAAGGGGATGCCCCTAGCCAATTAAACAGGCATGGATACAGAGCCCTACCAGGGGTTCCATTGAGCCTGGAAGGGGTTTCCCCCGACCAGCATCCCTTGGGAGGGAACTGATCCCTACCAAGGATTCCAAAGACCCTATGTGGAGAAAACTCCAGTCGTTGCTCCTTGTGAAGGAATAGTACCTTGCACCGAGTTTTGTTGACCAAAACCGAGGTTTTCTCCAGCCAAGATAGTAGCCGAAGAAAAATCATTGTTCCCAAATGAAACAAATAAAGAGAACGACATAGATCCCACCAACGTTGTATAAGACGAAGGTCCTAAACTACCTCCACCAAAAAAGATATAATTAGCGTTTGTCCCTATTGGTTGTTTAAAATCACCCCTGAGTGAAGGGGACAGAGGATGTATGTGACCCCCACTGTAAGGGATAGCATTAAAATGGATGTAAGCGCC
This sequence comes from Picea abies, assembly GCA_900067695.1. Lineage (NCBI taxonomy): Eukaryota > Viridiplantae > Streptophyta > Pinopsida > Pinales > Pinaceae > Picea > Picea abies. Next base: position 6,843 of record CBVK0100804461.1, read on the forward strand.
CCTGGTTGACCCTTGCATGGGAGCGTTTGAGTTCCCTACCCCCATACCCATGGTCGGTAAGGTAAAGTCAGTAAGACCTGAGTTTGAATCAAAGGCAGGCATCCAATATGAGAAGGAAGGGCCCATTTCACTTTGAGTAACCAGATCAGTGGTCGAAGTCGATAATGGTATCAGACCACTACCTGAAGTTGAGGGAGTCGAAACCACTGTGGTCCTGACTGGAAAAGGTGGGAGAGGAGGTAGGATGAGCCCTACAGTAATTTCCATAACAAGAGTATGAGGACTCCCAGACGAAGTAGCAACATTCTCTTCCATTATCGCTTGTAGGACTAGTTGGCACTCAGAAGGTGTCACCTTGGGAGGGACAATCTGAATCAAGAACAACATCGAGAAGTCAATAATCGAAGGGTTAGCTAGCCTGAGAGATTTTGCTTCAAGGTTAGATATAGTAGGTTCCTCCAGATTTGAATAGTCTCCTTGTGGAGTAGGCTCAGGCACAGTTTCCTACCTCTTGGTCACTTTGAATGACCCTTCTTGGTCAAGTCTTCACTGCAACGCTGGCGGAGTTGGCTCCAATGTAACCAACGACAAGCCGAAGCCTTCACGATCGGCAAAGTTGTTGATATTCAACTTTGTGAAATGATCAACTAACATAGTAAGGCTTGAATACTGTTGAAAACCAAACACACACTAAAAAGTTTCCTAAAGACAAAACAAGCAGTTGACCATCTAGTAGGAAGGACAATTACGTCAATCAACACTAGAGAAACTAACTAGTGCAAGTGCAACTCAAACACGGAAGCACCCTTTAGGTATAATTTGCAAAGTGAGATTGGACATCTTCCCTAGGTACCATGGTATACCCCTGAAATCACCCATGTAAGTCCCTAAAATATGGGCAACTAGGTTTCCAGCTCGCAGTCAGTTACCAGGAGGGTACAATCGACAGTCAGGTAGATCGTAATGAGAAGGATAACAAGTCCGAAGCCTATCAAGGGTATCGAAAGAAAATGGTATAGAAGACAACAAAGGATCATGAATGTATTTGAGGTCCACGAATCTCTTTATGAAAATGCCGTCGGTATTATTCCTAAGAAAGACCCTCAATATATGATCCCCACTATGTTCAATCCGACTTTGGAGGGGTTATCTTCATTGTCTTTCCTCACGCAACCTCATTTTTATCCCCTGTGTTAGATGGGGGTCCTGGCTAACTCTTACGACACTAGAATTAAATATCTCCCTAACTCAGACTCCAAGTTTGATTTAACATGGCCTTGAAGAGTTTCCTCTCCAAACCTAATTCAAGGCCCTAAAACCCCAAACTAGTTTGTGAACCCTACAAACAGAAAAGTCTAATGTATTTTAGATTAGGCATTATTTTTTAAGGATTGATTTACTCACAAGGTACGATAGTGAAAATAATGGTGTTATAAAGATATGAATAAGGAGGACATAATTAAAGTACTTGAAAGAAAAATTACTTCAAATTTAAAAGCAAAGATTGTAACTAACTCTTTGTAAACTCAACTTTTCTTAATTAATATTTCAATATATTTTAAAGAAATCCTAAAACGTTCTTTCACTTGAATACAAGCTACTTATGTTTCAAGAAATCAAGAAGATATTGACAATAAAGACTCTTTTTCCTTTTACCAAATAACAACTTTAACTACTTTACCAAACTGAAATGCAAGAAATGAAATTCCTTTTTTTTTTTTTTTTTAAACCGCTTTAAGGAGAAAAACCACTGTAAATTTTTCTTTTTTCAAAGCAAGTAAAAGGGACTAAAAGAAAACTAAAACAAGATTGGCAAAGACCTTCATCCCATTGCAGATCGTAGGGATTCAACCAAGAAACAAAAAAAGGCATATCTAAGACTCAAAAGCTTGCTCAAAACTGTTTTTAGGGTAAACACAAGAAGACTTAGGAAACAAGTAGGTTGGAACCTATACCCAAGCTATGGCCACATATAGAGACTCTGGTTGATTCAAGAAATCCCTGAGAAGTGTGAAATTCAATCAAGAAAGAGGCAAAATCCCTCTTTTTCAAAAAACTTTCATGAAACAAAGACGTGGTTTGTTGCATCAACAGCCTGTGTATGTAGGCAGGTTGTTCACTATGCAAAGTGTGTATGCACGGGGGATGACCCAGGACATGACATGCACACCTCTATGTATTTTCCAAAATAAAAAGACCAAGTAGTCTTACAGGGTATGGACAATTGGTGGTATGCACCCTGGAGTTGACCAAAACCCCTTGACAAACTCAACAAACTTGAAAGAAACTTGAAAGGAAAACAAACCAATCAATCAACCCAAAACCCCTTAAAGAAAGACTAGAGAGATCCCCAGTATGGTTTCTAGTTATGCTAGTGGGAAAATCCCCCCTTTAACTACACTAGGGTTTAAGATGTAGACATAGTGAATGACCATCTAAAATTCAATCTACTCTCTACTCTACCCCAAACATACCAAAACAAATGAAAATAAACCAATAAGAGAGAATATCAGGTAACTATACCTTTTGAAAGAAACTTGAAAGGAAAACAAACCAATCAATCAACCCAAAACCCCTTAAAGAAAGACTAGAGAGATCCCCAGTATGGTTTCTAGTTATGCTAGTGGGAAAATCCCCCCTTTAACTACACTAGGGTTTAAGATGTAGACATAGTGAATGACCATCTAAAATTCAATCTACTCTCTACTCTACCCCAAACATACCAAAACAAATGAAAATAAACCAATAAGAGAGAATATCAGGTAACTATACCTTTTATCCCACGTCTAGTGATGATCTCCTCAATCTCTGAAGTTCCCATGACTACACGTCTCCTCCCAAGGCTGACCTGCATCCAAAAATAGGTAAACAAGGACTACAAGCATGCTATTCTATTCATGAGTTAGGGTTAGATATCAAATTCTAAGTATAAATCAATGAAAATACATGAAACATCATCATTTGGGACAGGGAAATGAGATTATTTTATTCATCAAACAAAAACTCAAACTTACATTCTATGTCGACCACTGTTCCGTGAACCTAGTCTGGGATCCTCTTTACATTGCTCCAAGTGCACCTTGAATAGGACTCTTCTCTCAATATTCTAATCACCTCAAAGGAAGGGAATAGATTGAATGGAGGAAGAAGGGGTTGATGAGGGAATGTTGAGGCAATATCTCACAAATGGTAGCAAACTCTTGGGCAAGGAGGGGAAGTGAAATTGGTCAGAGTTTCACTGTTCTTATACTTGGATGTGAAATGAGACCCCAAAACCTACTTTTTTATGAAAAAATGATGGTTATTTGGTTGGGTGACGGGCTATAGCAGGTGAAATGGTTGGGAAACCTCCAATAGCCCATGAATTTCAATGAATTCCTTACAAATTTTTAATTTTTTCAACTTTTGCAAGAATACGCGAGTTGTTTAGTGTGTGAAAGAATATGTACACAAGTTGTAGTGTTGCATCAAGCGTATGTACACGGACTGTAATGGTTCAAAGTGTGTACATGCTCTAAAAAATGGTTTTTTAAGAAGAGCTTCTCGACAATTCTTTGGGAAAATATTCAAGTAAGAGGGCCAAGGCCATGTATGCATGAGTAGGGAATTTTAGGGCTATAAAAATCACCAACCTCTACTAGTCATGTTAGAGATAGGTCAACAAACTATGCAATTCATGTTGAAGACCAGCAACTAGCCATTGCAAGTCATGTTGGGAGCACAAACCTAGTCACTGCTAGTCACATTGCACATACATCACCAACCTCTACTAGTCATGTTGGGGATACACCACCAACCTTTGCTACTCATGTTGGGGGTTCATCATCAACCTATTCTAGTCATGTTGAAGCTTCATCACCAACCTCTTCTATTCATATTGAGCATTCATCACCAACCTTTGAAAGTCATGTTGGATATTTTCTACTAGCCTCTGCAAGTCATGTTGGGGGAATTCATATGATTGATAAGCATAGATGTGTAATACATAATACCAAGTTCCTTTGTAGGATTTTCAAATGAGATCACCTTACGCATTTGTTCCCTACTATTGTTATGGTACAAGAAGCATGGTCCTTTCCTGAGGGCCCTTTAGGTTCTGAGTCGTCTTTGGTTTTCCAAAATTATAATCCTTATTTGGTTGATATAGTGGTCATGTCGATGCAATCTTTGGATAAAACCACTCTTCTTTTTGTGGGTGATGTCTTTCTTGACCATGCTCTCTCACATCCTGTTCAACCAATGTTCATGTCGATGCAATCTTCGACCGACACCACTCCTATTTTTAGGGGTGATGTGTCTCTTGACCTTATTGTCTCGCATCCTATTCAACCAATGGTTGAATAGGCAGTTGTGTTGATGCAATATTCGGTTGATACCACTCTTCTCTTGGAAAGTGAAAAGTCTAAGGAAGTGACATTTCTGATGCAATCTTCAGTGAATCCCACTCTTCTTTTGGAGGGTGATGCATCTTTCGACCACGTCCTTAGAATTTATATTCATGTACCTTCTGAACAAGGGAGCATTCCACTCTCTTCAAGTATGCTTCCTTCAAGTCCTAAGGTGGTTTCCTTTGAATGGAATGATATTGTAGAGACTTGACTTCCTTCTTATACACCATTCTAGATAAGGGGAATTCTTCTATATATTGTATAAAATCTAACCTCTGCAAGTATTTTATCCTCCCTGACTTGGAAACCTTTTGGTTTTACCAAGCTTGTGTCAACTATATTTCAGTTGTTTACTTTTTGCAGAAGTCCTACACGCGAGCCCTGGCCTCCCCCATGATAGGTTGCTTAGAAAAACTCCCACGAGTCTTGTTTAAGATCTTTTC